>BQKN01058443.1:6573-45944 GCA_022839385.1 Asparagus kiusianus | reverse complement strand
TGGTTTCACCTCGGACTGCAGCCGTGTGTGAACCCAGGGGCGTCACACTCGGGTAGACGCCGGTCAACGCATAACCCTAGGTCAACGCCATTCAGCGTGTTACGATCAAAGTCAACGCGTTGCGACAAAAGTCAACGCACGGCGATTCGAAACCCTCAGGTAAACGCCGGTCAACGCGTGACCCCAGGTCAACGCCATTCAGCGCGTTGCGATCAAAGTCAACGCACGGCGATTCGAAACCCTCGGGTAGACGCCGGTCAACGCGTAACCCTGGGTCAACGCCGATCAGCGTGTTGCGACAAAAGTCAACGCTCGGCGATTCCAAACCCTCGGGTAAACGCCGGTCAACGCGTGACCCGAGGTCAACGCCATTCAGCGCGTTGCGACGAAAGTCAACGCGTTACGGGTAAAGTCAACTCATGGCGATTCCAAACCCTCGGGTAAACGCCGGTCAACGCGTAACCCTGGGTCAACGCCGATCAGCACGTTGCGACAAAAGTCAACGCACGGCGATTCCAAACCCTCGGGTAAACGCCGGTCAGCGCGTTGCGACAAAAGTCAGCACGTAGCGACAAAAGTCAACGCACGGTGATTCCAAACCCTCGGGTAAACGCCGGTCAACGCGTAACCCCAGGTCAACGCCATTCAGCGCGTTGCGACAAAAGTCAACGCGTTATGAGGAAAGTCAACGCGCTACGACAAAAGTCAACGTTTGACGATTCAAAACCCTAGGGTCAACGCCGGTCAACGCGTAACCCTAGGTCAACTCCGTTTTACGCGTTACGACGAAAAGTCAACACACAGTGATCCGAAACCCCAAGTCAACACGATGTGACAGGGATAGTAAGTTCAAAAGTCAACCCAATGACACGAGCCAAACTCAACTCACCAGCTGTAGACTCGAGATTCCGACGACGGCCAGGCGATAAACGCAGCGCCGGAAAAACTTCGGTTATTCGTCAAAGCATCGGATAAATTGAAAATCGAAGGAGCCGAGAGTTGAAGCTAACCACAGGTCCTTTATGCCGACTAAAGGCTGGACTAATCATATCCAAAGTATTCCGGTCTCTTCTATAAAAGAAACGAGTCCGGAACACTTTGGAGGGGGTATCTGTAGGCATCAAAAATTACCGATAGGTCCCCACGAACAGCTCAGTGTTAGAGAATGACGATGAACGTCACTACCCGGTTCACAGGAGTTCGACTGATGTCGGTAAGCGCCTGAAGCGAATCGACAAGCTACGTGAGCCGACAGAATTTCGGAATGACGGGGATACGGACTGACCGGGAACCCCGCGACCGCTGTAAAAGGAGCAACGCCCTTCGTGTCTCGTTCGCCCCACTAATAATCCAACCATCGGGATCGATAGAGCTCTTCGTCAGAATTCCAACGCATCCGACATCCCTCAAATCAGAGTTTGGACGAAAAGTCAACGGCGGAACAACGGCGAACAGTCTCGGACTGAACCGAGGCACCCGGCGGTGTCCCGACGAGGTCGAAACACCCGAAGGGTGTCTTGGCAAAACCAAGACACCCCAGGGGTGTCTCGGCCAAGCCGAGACACCCCAAGGGTGTCTCGGCCAAGCCGAGAGCCGAGACACCCCGGGGGGCGTCTCAAGTTTGTTACATGCCGAAATACCTTTTTGCACCCCCTAGGGCCTCCTCTTGCCTATAAATAGGACCCTTGGGCCTCATTTTTGGAGATCTGGAATTTTGGAGAAGATAGGCGAAGACCTGCTGCAGCGACGAGTGATCGAGCCCTCTACAGCAAAGGAGACTTCCTCTTCATTCCCCCTTCTCTTTTCCCTTAGTGTTGCCCCTTGGCGGTGATACTAAGAAGAGCAAATATTTTGATTTATCCGAGATAGGAGCTGTGGGTTTCTAGATCTCACGCGGATCGACGAAACTCTGCCGGATTTTCCCGGAACGGATCTGATTGACCGGCGGTCCACGGATATCAACATCCCCGTCACAGGAAAAAGACCCACGCAAGCAAGGACCGATAAACGGGACTTGTGTTTATTTTCAAGAGAGTTGTAATCTTTATTTCTTTGTTATTTGATTCATTGTAACGACTGAAGTTCTAATGAAATCAATGATGAAGGCAACTTTTCCTGAAAACAAGGCCGGGCATATCTTCATAATTCCAAGAAAAGACATCTATATATTCTCGGATGAGAGATGTAAGGTCCTCTTTTTCGGATGATGATAAATCTTCAGCTATAAAGATAGGCTTAGGGTCAGATTCATCTCCCATGTTGACCTGGATCACTTTATCTTCGGTGGGTGGTTCGCGTTGTTCGAAACGCATATCCAATAAGATGTTAAGACGTTTGATCCACGGGTCATCGGTTGATTCGATTAACTCTTCATCACCCCCTGCGTCTTCATCTGGATGACTGGTTGAAACCATGTTCACAGTCAAACTTTTAAAGAAAGGTCCGACACTGACGTCAGATTCCAAGGAATATGTTCCGAATGAATGATCCTGCCGTAGGTAATTACTGATTTCATTTTCTGAGGTAGGGGGCGTTGTGACATAGCCCAAGCCTCTTCCGGTTTTTTGATAATAATCCAGTGGTTTTCCTTCGGGAGTGAGAGACATTCGAATTGGTGTTCTCCTTCCTTTCCCAAAGTTTAAACCTTGTTTTTTGTTAAAGTTGTATCCCATTTGCTTCATTAATCGGAGGGAGTTAGGTTCGTGATAATGGAATTAAGGAACTCCATCATCTTCTTCAGAACTTCCCCGTTTGAGCGGTTCGGGTTTAACTTTACCGAAATGAATCGGCCTCTGCCCTTTCCTTCTAGACGGGACTTTGAAGAAGGCCTTCTGTGCATCTTCTACTTCTTCGTCTGAAGTGAAGGATGACTTAATTGGCAATGTGAGAGATGTTTCTGCACACAGTGTGCGCCATGGATTGGTACCTGTTTGTTCAACTTTAAAAGATTCATCAGACAAGTACGCCAAAATAAAATCTTCATTAATGCACCACTCGCCCTCACTCGGTACATTATTATTGTTCTCGACTGCACCCATTACATTAAAGTTCAATTCCCATGGACAATCTCCTTCGGGGTCTGGTTCGACATCCGCCTCGTTGCCGCTGTCAACATCTTCTTTCTCTTGCGATTCCGAATAGAAGACCGAATCTGTGTGGAAATTTTCTACTCCTCTGAAAGGGTATTTTTCTGCAATCAGGGTTCGAACTTCATCTTCATCATTGACATACTTCATGACTTGATGTAGAGTAGATGGGACAATGCGGTTTGTATGTATCCATGGACGTCCTAGCATTGTATGATGTGTCCGCATCGATGATGTAACAAGTTACTTCGGACTTAAGGTCTCCAATCTGACATCTAAGCTTGATCTTCCCCAGAGGCCGAGTGCTATTAGCATTGAACCCGAAGATGGTAGTTTGAGTAGCATTCAACCGATGCATGGGAATCCCCAAGACTTGCATAACTCTGTATGGCATGATGCTGAGTGCCGAGCCTGGGTCGACTTGAACACGGCTGATCTCTGATGACCCGATGTATCCTGTGTAATACAGGGGTCTATCATGCTTGTGCTTGACCTGCATATCTTCCTGAGTGAAAGATATGTGTGGTAGACTTCTTGCTGCTTGCAGACATTGCAGGCAGGACTGATCTTCAGACGCTTCAGGGATTGGAGTAACTTGAGTGATAAAGCTCTCCGTGTTCTTCAAAGCTTCAATTAGAGCTTCTTTGGTGGTTTTGGATAATCTCAAGAGCTCATATAGGGTGATCCTGGCGGGTATATTGGCCAGCTGCGCCATTACATTGAATTGAAAAGGAGTGCTTGATTCCCCGGGTTCCTGGTGAAGATTTTTATTGAACCGGACCTCCTTTTGTTTCCCTTTGTCAACCGGCTTCTTCGGCACAGAACCCCCAGTGTCCTGGGGTTGCTCTTCGGCTTCTTGAGTATTTTGATTGTAATCTCTCAAGTAAGCTTTTCCTGACCGAGTGCCAGGGTTGTCTCCTGGGTACGCTGCCAGGGCAATCCTCTCTTCTTCTGAATCAGTGAGAGGTTTGAGGTGATCATCACTCTCAGTCATGGAGGGGCTAATCATGTTAGAAGATTTAGCCTTGCCTTCTTTCTTCTTGGACGAGGTATTCGTCCACTGTTGATCTCTTAGCAAATCAGGGTGGACCCACATGATTTCTCCTTTTGGGGTAGTGAGGGGTACCAACCCCCTGCCTTTCTGACCATGCAAGTCAGTGTTTTTCATATGCATCTCTCCCTTGTAGATGGGAATGAAGCCATTTGCAGCTGCTACTGGCGGGAAGTCACCGAATTGGACCGCTATCAAGTTGGTAGACACGGTCTTTTGCTTGGGCTTCAAGGTGAGCACATTTGCATTTACCAAATTTTGTAAAATGTCTTTAAAGACATAACATTTTCTGGTAGGGTGGCCTAGGAACCGGTGATAGCGACAATAATTGGGGTCGTCTACCTTCCCTGCTTCATCTGGCTTTCTGATTTCAGGGAGCTGCAATTTATTGTTCTTCCGAAGAAGCTGGAACAGGGTGTCTACATGTTCCTCTTTGAACGAGTATTACTTAGGTGCTCTTTGTTGGTTTGGTGCTTTGCCTTCTTTTCCTGATAGCGTGCATGCATCGGTATCGGCAGCCAACGTCTCTTTCCCTTTGGAGCGTGGCGCATTGTTCTGGTTGCGTTGCTGTTGGGGCTTGGGTTGAGCAACTTCTTCAGCCTTGACCCGAGCGACAATCTCTTCAGCTTGTTCTCCTTGTGATACTAGTTGTCTCCAGGAGCGACATTCTGCTACTCCCATCTGGGCAAGGAGCTGCGTCTGCAAGTTGTGCCTGTAAGTTTCAACCAGAGTTGATTGAGTCATACCTGAGGGGCATCGCAATGCCATGCTGCGGAATCTCTCCACATAAGCTTTGATAGATTCTCCCTTCTTTTGCTTAGTGGCTAGAAGGGTAGGGACCGATACTTCCGTGTCATCCTCGAAGAATCTCGCTAAGAAAAGCCTTTCCAAGTCTACCCATTTCTGAATAGAGCCAGCAGGCAGCTTCATAAACCATTCAAAGACGACGCCCTTGAGGGTACCAATGAATAGCCTGGTCAAGATGGCATCGTTCACCACCACATCTCTAGTCTGGGACTTGAAGTAGTAGATGTGCTGATTTGGCGACCCCGTACCATCGAAAGGTTGTAGAGTTGGGGCTTTAAACTTTGGTGGATATGGAGTTGTATCCCATTCTGTGGGATAAGGCCGTATCACTCCTTCCTCGCGAAGCTTGCTTCTGTTGGCCATTGCATTAAGGCGGGCTTCTAGCTCATCCACTTTAGTTGACTGGGGATGTAGTTCTCTTTCCACCTCTTTCTCATTTTCGGAAGAAGACTCCAGATTGTGAGTCTCATGTTCCATATTTTCAAGTACTTTCTGTTTTACTTTAGAAGTTGTCTTCCGTGAGGATTCTGGTTTTTGATCTTTTTTAGCGAGGAGCTGAGCCAACATATCCTTCATTTGAAGTAGGGTTTCCTGTTGTGCGTGAAGTATGACATGATGTTCGTCCACTTTTTTGGCTAAGTCTTCTGGATTTCCTGCCATGTAAGCGGAAACTTCACGAGCCACAACAGAGCTTGAAGATTGAGATTCGGCGATTGCTGAATGTTCATCATCAGAAACAATCCCCTTGGCTAACCATTGGTAGTTAACCGGGCGAATAGCTCCTGTCCGCGTCCGGGTGTGTCGATATACTCCTTCGAATTCGTTGCAAATTTCCCGAACGGTCGGGGAATGACTTCTTTCCAATTCATCAGAATTAGGAGTGGAAGCCTTCCTCCTGCTAATCACATTAATAGTGACCTGAGGATATTCAGCTTTAGAAACCTTCTTGTTCTGATGACATCGTCGCTTGGTAGGTCTTGCGATGTCAGACGGTCTATCGAATACAGACCTGCGGGGCTCAGGTGTACAACAGTAACACTCAGAAAGGACTGTTGATATAAGCCGCTCACAATGACATGAATGAGCTGCTCGTTGCATCGGTTTTTCCCTAGAGAGTAATTCTCGCAAATCAGAGACTTGAGAGTAACTCTTTATTGGAGATGAAACCTCCTGTTCTTGAATGTGCGAGACCGGTTCTTGTTGGACATGAATCTTAAGCCCGTGTTGACTTCTTTGTACTTGGCGGACCACATCGCGTTCTGAAACGCCGGGGGTCACGTCGTGATTTATAAACACCAGGTTTTAGCCTGCGTTTATTTGATGAAATAGACCCCTTAGGGTCATGTTTTGTTTGGACGCACTCATAGGGTGAGTTTTTATCCTTAACAGTATTATGCTTCAGATGGACAACGCACCACTGAGGATCGCGTTTGAGCTGTATCACTCGGGGTTCATAGTTAGGCTCATTGCCATGAAGCACGCGTTTTGGAGTAGGAGGGCAATTTTTGTGCGGGGCCTCGAGAACGCGATCTTCGCATTGAACCAGGGATCGGTTTTCTCGAAGATGGGCTCGTCGGATGGATCTTCTCCGTCTTCGAGCTACGTTCTTCTTGACTTGTTTCAGAGTCTTAGCCGCATCGTCATCGACAGTAGTGGGATTTTCCTCTATCATAGGTCTTTTACTACCCACCACACGTCGTTTTGATACGGGTGTGGAATCTTCAACTTGCAGAGTGAGTTTGAGACTTTGGCCAAAGGAGAGGGCTTTCTTCGGCTTCTCTATAGTAGATTGGATCTCTTTAGAGGCTTTTTGGATGTTGTGCCTGGCTTTGGGGCTTAACGATCCAGAGGAAAGAGCTTCCTCATACTTGGCTTGATTAAACTCAACTACAAGAGTTTCAACGATCGTTCCAGCGAGATGGACATCGGATTGCGCCACCACCTCTTCGTCAGAGAAGCTATTCCCCAGCGGAGTCGCCATCTTTTGTTTGTGGAAAATTTTGTAACAAGAAAAATAGTGAAAGAATTGTATTTGATTTTTATTCTCTCTAACTGCTTAGAAAAAGAATGTTTACAACTCTCTCAACTCTCAATTACTATTTGGATTCCTGATTACAAAAGAGAAGAGAATGAATTTGATTCTCTCCTTTGTTTAAAACTGAGTTCTTCACGGTGGCGATGAGATGCTTCCTTCGAGTGCTCGCGTCGAGTTTTCTTCTCGTTGACGATCCAAACGTCTCAACTTGCTGGAACGACTGACTTGTTTGGTTGATAACTCTTGATGAGTATTCTAGCTCAGAATGAGTAACAAGCTCTAAAAAGAGTTATTTGAACCGAAAATAATTCGGTTAATAAGCCAAGTATCGAATGTCTGGATTCTTCAGTTGAAGATGATTCCCCAGACTGTATAAAGAGCCAATTCTCCAACTCTCTCTCTCTCAGATCCTCTCCAAAAAAAATCCACCCCAAAGAAATTCCCCCCTTTAACTCTATTGAGTTTGTTGATATTTATAAAGGGATTAGGGGTGTAACCGCCCCCATAATTCGCGCCTAAATGGGGGTTTAGTAGCCCCATTAATCGGGTGTAACAACCTACGTAAACTACTCTCCCGATCGTGGGTGAATAGCGATTTTCTCGTAACCGTATAGATCGCGTTTGAATACGTCAGAGCCTTGACCTGCATTCTGGCGGTGATTGGAACTGCGCCTGGCAGTGGTTAGAACTGCGTTGGGCAGCGTTGGAAAGAGCTGTGTTGGGCAGTGGTTGGAGCTGCGTTGAGCAGCGGTGAAGAGCTGCGTTAGGCAGTGGCTGGAGCTGCGTTGAGCAGCGGTGAAGAGCTGCGTTGGGCAGCGGTGAAGAGCTGCGTTGGACAGCGGTTGGAGCTGCGTTGAGCAGCGGTGAAGAGCTGCGTTGGGCAGCGGTTGGAGCTGCGTTGAGCAGCGGTGATGAGCTACATTGGGCAGCGGTTGGAGCTGCGGATGCCTTCTCTATCTTTATATATAGATGACATCAATGATCAGTTCGAGAAGGTCTTATTCAGGCCATTTGTGACAATTGAGGCATCCTAATAACGCTCTATCAACTGTAGGTCACAATCTTCACTAAGACAGCTTGATCGTGCGCTTCTCAGCATGCTGAATATTCGCTCGCAGCTCTCTAGATCTTCCTGCTTTTCTAAAATCATTACACTGCTCATCAGCATCTCCAATAGTTGCTAATATAATATTAGCCATGTTGTTGTCGCAGCCATCAAGATCAATTATCTCAGATATGAGGCTTGTTTGCTACGGATGAGGTTGTGTTTACACTCACATTGGTGTTGTGTCTTGATGATGGTACATAGGGAGGACTTCCTCGCCTTAGTTTGAAGAGACTATCGATCTATAGTCTCTTTCTGTCAGAGCATTGCAAAGATCGTCGTTTTGATATGTGAGAGTCGTCAGATTATAATCTTCATCGATCAATCTGGAGTTCTTCAAATTGTAGTCCTCTGGAAGCCATCAGATTGTAACTTCCATCATTAGTGTTTGATGGGGAGTTAGCTATCTATTATAAATTTTTAGACATCCTACAATATCCATTTCCCGAACCCGCAACTGATGATAACCAGAACGAAGATCAATCTTCGAGAAAAATCACGCACCCTGCAACTGGTCGAACAAGTCATCAATCCTAGGCAGTGGGTACCTATTCCGGATAGTGACCTTGTTCAACTCCCGATAATCTATACATAATCTCATGATGCCATCCTTCTTCTTCACGAAGAGGACTGGCACGCCCCACGGAGAATGACACCGACGAATAAAACCCTGAGCTAACAACTCGTCCAACTGGGTCTGAAGCTCTCTCATCTCAGCTGGCGCCATGCGATAGGGTGCACGGGATATCGGGGCCGTGCCCGACTACAACTTAATACAAAACTCAACCTCTCTCACAGGAGGTAACCCAGGTATGTCCTGAAAGACATTCTGATAATCCAAGACAACTCGAGCCTCTAACAAATCAGAACCCTGATCCCGCAGCATCACCTCGTCGATGAACGCCAGAAATGACTCCGCAAAGCGATTGCCCTGAGAAGTGGCCACAATCATCTCGGACCCATCGGACGCTCGCAATCTGACTGTCTTCGTAAAACAGTCAATACTAATATGGTAGGATGACAACCAATCCATACCAAGAATGACATCAAACTCGGACATATGCAAAACTATCAGATCGACTATGAACTCCGACTCGTCTAAACTGACGGTACACCTCCTACAAACGTTCTCCAGAAGCGATACCTCACCTAAAGGGGTGGAGACTGATAAAGGGGTGTCTAGAGGCTGAGCTATGAGCTGGAGTCTAGCCATAAATGCATGCGAGATGAAAGAATGTGAAGCTACCGAATCGAAAAGAATACGGGCGGGAAAGGAATTCACAAGGAACGTACCCTCCACAACTGCTCCGCTGGCACCGTGATCACGGGGAACCACTGCATATACTCGTCCTGTGGTTGAAGACTGCTCTACCGCTAATGCTGGATAATATGGGACAATCTGCCCCTAGGGAGTCTCCTGGACTACTCGAACCTGCCCCTCTACCCTCTGCGTCACTGGCGGTGCCTCAAGCCTGTTCTGCTGACCCTGACCTCTACCCTGCTGTCGCTGCTACTATTGGTTCGGGCCCCTGCCCTGCTGAGCTCCTGCTGGTGCACTACGACACTCTGATGCCTTGTGCCCGACCTTGTGGCAGTTGAAACAAGATCCCTGGAACTTACGTTGCTGATGCGCTCTCTGATCCTGCTGGGGTCCCTTCTTATGAGGGCCCTGCTACTGCTGATGCTGATGCCCTGACAAAGGTCTCTTGTTCTTACCCTTGTCCCCGTTCTGTCCTACCTTGGCCTTCCCTTCCTTGTCCTTCAGGAACATAGTAGTATCAATCTCCTGTGAAGTGGCGGCCTCAGCTACCTCCCTAACTGAATAGAACCTCCTCGAGATGAGGTACCGGCGGAGATTAGGGCGTAGCCCTGCTAAGAACATCTGAGCTTGACGCTCTCCTGTCTGCCACATACCCGTGAAATACAGCAACTCCATAATCCGCCACTGTCATGTCCCCCTGAGTCATCCGGGACAACTCAAGCTCCTTCCCAGTCCGTGCTACAGAAGAAATGTACTGTCCATCAAAGAAGTAGACGAAATCCTCCCATGTGAGGGTCATCCTCTGCTCTGGAGTAAACTATAGCCGGTACCATCTCCCGGCAACTCCCTTCAGACTGTAGGATGCCAACCTCTGCTTCTGAACCGAATCTACACTGAGTATGTCAAGTATATTGCTCACATCCGCCTTCCACTTGTGTGCTGCAAGAGGGTTTGGTGACCCCTGGAACTCTGGTGCCCTCATCTTCTGATACCTCTCTACCATATGGAGCCAAGCTTCCTACTCCGTGGCTCTATCTGGTACTGCTAGTGGAATAGCTGCAGGTGCTACCTCTGGGTCTCTCTCTCTAATCGGGACGGCTGGTATCCCCTGCTGCTGAGCAACCGGTGGTGGTGGTGTCCGTGGTGCTATATGAGTCGTTACCAACTCCTCAATGGCTGTCATCCTGGCAATAAGAGGAGCCATGATACCTACCAAATACTGAGGAGCCTGCTGCGGCTTTGGTGGTGCCCTGCTCCTTCTCGGGTGGAACCTGCTGCGGCTCAGGTAGGGCCTGCTGGGGCTCTGCCTGAGCGGCCCTTCTAGTACGGGGTCTCCCACGTCCTGCCATCTCTCTGATCATAAGAAAAATAAAGTTCATGAGTCAAAGTAGACGTATATTCTATTCATACATAGTACATCACAATATGACTTTCACATCACATACTATTCACGCATATACTTTAAGCAAAAATAGTTGTCATAAAAAAATTCTCAAAATTTTGAGATATACGCATATATCGTCCTCACTCATACTAGGAAATCCTTAGCGGACTCTACACATGAATCCTAAGAAACTCTAACCTAGCTCCACGACTCGACATAGGATGTTCCTAGGGATACTAGAACTAGAGCTCTGATACCAACTGTGACGCCCCTGGGTTCACACAAGGCTACAGTCTGAGGTGAAACCAGGAATGTCAAACCTGCCATGCACTACACCGTGTAATAACATGTTTCACCATCACAATCACTATCTCTCTAGTGGAGTCAACAACAGGTGTAGGTACAAAGCAAGTAAACGTTTTTACAACAGAAACTTGATGAAATGATAGAACATCGAATTAACACATCTCATCACCCAAATAAGCTGGAATACATAGCCAAAACTGAAATAAATAACAACAATCTGGAGATCTTAACATGTCTCAAAATACATAATATCTGATACAGGAAATAAGGCATACAGCCTTTACAACTCTAGAACATAGGCCTCTCTAGTCTGAAATGTCTCAAGTGGAGTACAGAATAAAATACATCTAAAAAGAGGATAAATAGACACTAGTAAGAGTCGTCCTCAACCTGCGACTCTCCGGGCTCCTGGCTCGTTACCTGAAAGGGGGAGGGATAACGAGCGTCAAAGCGCTAGCAAGCAACATCACAACCAACCCCAAGGGATAGGGCTCGTTGTATATGAAAATACAGTTAATACATAATAATATAAATCATTTACATAAACATTAATGGGTTTTAGTACTTAGGGAAATACAACACGAGCATAGGTACGTCGAGTGAAATAATCCAAACAAGGAAACCCTCATGTATATACCTTGTATCTCAAATTGTAGATCCCTAAATACAAAACCCGAAGTTGGTCACAAGTACAATAAAGAAAAGAATACATACCCATCTCTACCGATAAAATAGAAATAAAACGAAGCTACAATAGGTGGCATGCTCAACCTAGGTAGCCACCATGCCCCAGCCAAAAACAATATGTCGTATACCCAACTTGGTTGAATGACATGCTCAAGGTTTAGCAAAAGTCTAAAACATGATTGAAATGGATTATAGTCCAACACGAGGACTCTAATGGATTATAGTCCAACACGAGGACTTAACATGGATTATAGTCCAACACGAGGACTGTGTTTATGAACCATGGAATACTAGTAGTAAAGGTATACATGTTCTACTCTTGTACATGCCTCGCTGTACAAATCTAAGCTTGTGTCAGAAAATCGTCTCATATGTGTAGATAAAATCATAAATAATGTAATTTAATACCCTGTAAACAAGGCAACATTCTCATGTTCAACAAAAGCTCAACAGAACCCTCGATCATATATGAACACTGTATGAAAGCATAAGCGCAGTAGATAATCAAGCAGAAATACAAACAAAATAGGAAAAACTCCGATGGGTCGACTCATGATCAGCTATGAGTCGACTCATCAGACACTTATGAATAACAGGAATTAACTCCGTGAGTCGACTCATGACAGTCATGGGTCGACTCAACCTGATGAGTCGACTCATGATGAATCATGAGTCGACTCACGGGCTGCGAACAGGATAATTCACAGCTGCAGCTCAACCATCTTGTTCCATACTCCCTCTATACTGATCTCCACCTCCATAACAATCAATTCTAGACTACAAGGCAGAGATAAATTCATATATAGCATGAGCAATGAACATTAGCATGTTAGACGTAACTTTTGACTCCTAAACATGAGTGAAAACCTTTAATCAAAATAAAAACTCATATTTGTTATTCTTAAAAATATTTCCAAATCTGGGTTTTCTTCAAAAACATCGTTGGTGAGGATTTAAAATCTGAAACACATGATTTCTAGCATTCACCCTAATAAGAACATTGATTTATACTTGAAAATAAGTCTTAGGCTCAAAAAAAACTCAAGAAAAACATATATAAATTGTTAAAAGCATGAGAGAAGGATTGGGCGAGATGTTACTCGCCTCAGAAGTGATGATGAACAGTCCCCTTCGCTGCAATCCACAAAAAGCCGCTGAAAATCTCCAAAAATTGCCTAAGAATACCCAAAAACGAGCTAGGGTTTAGAGGGGGAGGGGAGGCTAGGGTTTCTCTAGGGTTTGCTGATGAAGAAGAGTGTTTTCGGGTGGAGGGAAATATATATGAGTAGATAAAACCCGACCCGAAACCCAACAGACCCGAACTGAGAAAAGCTAAAAAATCCACGATGAGTCGACTCATGGTATATTATGGGTCGACTCATGGGTCATGGGTCGACTCATAATTCATGAGTCGACTCAGCAGAAACTAAATGGCAACACGACTCGATTTCGTGAGTCGACTCATGACAGTCATGGGTCGACTCATGGACTGGAAACTGCATTCTTCGATTTCTGTTGCACACGATGCAAATTTGCAACTCGCCCTCATACCTGAGGCATATCCACATCCTCATAAGCTCAAAATACTAGTTTTCATGTACAACCATGCTATGAAGATATTTTATCATATATTAAATACTGTGTTTCACTTATATTCACATGTATGAATTATCAAAATCAACGGGGTCTTACATTCTTCCCCCCTTAAAAGAATTTCGTCCTCGAAATTCAGGAAATCATATCTAACTCATAAAGATACTTGAAAAGCATGACAAGGGTCTAATCCAACCCGCACGCATACACATTTTGCAATACTGAATGTCAGTTAGCACATGGCGATATCCATACTTAACGATCTAAAATGATAATATTCTTACCTAACCCCTAATCTAACGGAACTAGTACGTCGGGCAAAAAAACCAAACAAGGAACCCCCCATGTACATACCATGTGTTCCGAAAGATTAAGAATTAAGTGAAAATACCCTCATTCTAGTGTTAAATATGAGTATCAATGTATATATAGATATAAATATACAAGTAAGAGGTCATATCATAAATACTTTAATTAGTTTTACCTGCTCGAACAAGTGTAGGTAGTCGCGTCGCATGTCCTCCTCGCGCTCCCAAGAAGCTTCCTCAACTCCACTTCGGTTCCATTGAACTTTCACCAATGGAATCACCTTGTTCCTGAGTCTCTTGTCTTCTCTAGCGAGTATGGCCACTGGAATCTCGATAGTCGACAAATCATCCCGAAGCTCAATCTCCATTGCATCCAACACTCGTTGTCGCTCCTCATCATGCAAGTGTTTCTTGAGCATAGAAATATGGAACACATTGTGTATACTAGACATAGAAGCTGGAAGATCTAGTCTGTATAACACAGCTCCAATACGTTCCAAAATCCGAAAAGGTCCAATATATCTCGGTGCAAGCTTTCCTCGCCTCCCGAATCGCTGTACGCCTTTCATAGGCGATACCTTCAGCATAACCAAATCCCCAATCTGAAACTCTAGGGGTCTTCGCCTCTTATCTGCATAACTCTTCTGCCGATTCTAAGCCGCTAGAATCCGCTCCCTGATCAACGCTACCTTCTCGGTAGTTTGCCTCACAAGCTCTGGCCCAAGCATCAAACTATCCTCCGGCTCTGCCCAACATAGCGGTGATCTACAGGGTCTCCCGTACAGTGGCTCATACGAAGCCATATCGATTATCGCTTGATAACTATTATTATAAGCGAACTCTATCAGTGGAATATGATCCTCCCAGCTGCCTTGGAAGTCAATGACACATGCTCACAACATGTCCTCCAACACTTGGTTCAGCCTCTCCGTCTGACCATCTGTCTGTGGGTGGAAGACACAGCTATAAGATAGCTTACTGCCAAACGAGTCCTGAAAACTCCTCCAAAAATACGAAGTGAAAACCGATCCTCGATCCGACACAATCGTATCTGGAACCCCGTGCAATCGAACTATCTCCCGAATGAAGATCCTCGCATACGCCTCAGCTGTATAAGTAGTCCTTACTGGGATAAAATATGCTGACTTCGTCAACCGGTCCACTATCACCCAAACCGAATCATTCCCCTTCTTCGACTTAGGCAACCCTACAATAAAGTTCATAGAAATGTTCGCCCACTTCCATTCTGGGATAGGCAACGGCTGAAGTGTGCCTGCTGGTCTCTGGTGCTCCGCCTTCACCTGCTGGCAGGTAAAACACTTCGCCACATACACTGCAATCTCCCTACACATACCACTCCACCAAAAGTGCCTCTTCAGGTCCTTGTACATCTTTGTGGTCCCTGGATGTACTGTGTACCGAGTACGGTGTGCCTCATCAAACAACTCCCTCTTCAGCTCTGCACTGGCTGGCATAACCAATCTACCCTTCATTCGTAGACCTCCATTTGCTCCAATGGTCCAATCGGCCTTAGGCTCTTTGGAAATCTCCTCCTTACGGATATGAATCCAAGAATCCTCCAACTGAGCTTTAACAACTCTGCCACTCCAAGTTGGTTGCACTGATATAGCTCCCAAAAATACACTAGTGCCACCAAACTCAGGTCTAAAATCAAACTGGCTAAGAGTGAGAAGGTCTCGGTGCAATGAGCACCTCAAAGCCGCCATCTGATGCCGATGCTTCCTACTCAAAGCATCTGCTATGACGTTCGCCTTCCTCGGATGATACTGAATCGCAAACTCGTAGTCCTTGATAACTCAATCCACCTCCGTTGCCTCTGGTTGAGTTCCTTCTGAGAGAAAAGATATTTCAGACTCTGGTGGTCTGTGAACAACTCGAACTGCACTCCATACAAGTAGTGCCTCCATGACTTCAGAGCAAATACCACTGCTGCTAGCTCCAAGTCATGAGTGGGATAGTTCTTCTCATGCACTCTCAACTGCCGTGAGATATAAGCTACTACTCTCTGAGTCTGCATAAGGACGCCTCCTAATCCTACCAATGATGTATCTGTGTAGATGACGAATGTCCTGTCGCTGCTCGGAATAGTCAAAACTGGTGCTGAGGTCAACTTAGTCTTCAAGATATCAAAAGCCTTCTGGCACTCTATGCTCCAAATAAACTGTACACCCTTCTTCGTAAGGCATGTAAGTGGTGTCGAAATCTTCGATAAGTCCTGGATGAACTTCCTGTAGTAGCCTGCTAATCCCTAAAAGCTACGAATCTCTGTCACTGTCTTTGGTGGCTCCCAATCAAGTACTGTTGTAACCTTAGCTGGGTCTACTGATATGTCCTCTCTGCTGATGATGTGACCGAGAAATTTGACTTCTGAAAGCCAAAACTTGCACTTGCTGAACTTGGCATATAACTGGTGCTCCCGTAGGGTCTGCAAAGCTAAACAGAGGTGCTGCTCATGATCGGCCTCCGATCTCGAATAAATGAGGATGTCGTCGATGAAAACAATCACGAACTGATCTAAGAATGGACGAAAAACCCGGTTCATCAAGTCCATGAATATCGCGGGTGCATTAGTCAACCCAAATGGCATGACCAAGAACTCGAAAGATCCATAGCGCATGAGGAAAGCTGTCTTGGGGATATCTGTTTGTGGAAAATTTTGTAACAAGAAAAATAGTGAAAGAATTGTAGTTGATTTTTATTCTCTCTAACTGCTTAGAAAAAGAATGTTTACAACTCTCTCACTCTCAATTACAATTTGGATTCCTGATTACAAAAGAGAAGAGAATGAATTTGATTCTCTCCTTTGTTTAAAACTGAGTTCTTCACGGTGGCGATGAGATGCTTCCTCGAGTGCTCGCGTCGAGTTTGCTTCTCATTAACGATCCGAACGTCTCAACTTGCTGGAACGACTAACTTGTTTGGTTGATAACTCTTGACGAGTATTCTAGCTCAGAATGAGTAACAAGCTCTAAAAAGAGTTGTTTGAACCGAAAATAATTCGGTTAATAAGCCAAGTATCGAATGTCTGGATTCTTTAGTTGAAGATGATTCCCCAGACTGTATAAAGAGCCGATTCTCCAACTCTCTCTCTCTCAGATCCTCTCCAAAAAAAATCCGCCCCAAAGAAATTCTCCCCTTTAACTCTGTTGAGTTTGTTGATATTTATAAGGGGATTAGGGGTGTAACCGCCCCCATAATCCGCGCCTAAATGGGGGTTTAGTTACCCCATTAATTGGGTGTAACAACCCACGTAAACCACTCTCCCGATCGTGGGTGAACAGCGGTTTTCTCGTAACCGTATAGATCGCGTTTGAATATGTCAGAGCCTTGACTTGCATTCTGGCGGTGATTGGAACTGCGCCTGGCAGTGGTTAGAACTGCGTTGGGTAGCGTTGGAAAGAGCTGCGTTGGGCAGCGGTTGTAGCTGCGTTGAGCAGTGGTGAAGAGCTGCATTGGGCAGCGGTTAGAGCTGCGTTGAGCAGCGGTGAAGAGCTGCGTTGGGCAGCGGTTGGAGCTGCGTTGGGCAGCGGTGAGGAGCTACGTTGGGCAGCGGTTGGAGCTGCGTTGAGCAGCGGTGAGGAGCTGCGTTGGGCAGCGGTTGGAGCTGCGGATGCCTTCTCTGTCTTTATATATAGATGACATCAATAATCAGTTCGAGAAGGTCATATTCGGGCCATTTGTGATAATTGAGGCATCCTAATAACGCTCTATCAACTGTAGGTCACAATCTTCACTAAGACAGCTTGATCGTGCGCTTCTCAGCATGCTGAATATTCGCTCGCAGCTCTCTAGATCTTCCTGCTTTTCTAAAATCATTACACTACTCATCAGCATCTCCAATAGTTTCTAATATAATATTAGCCATGTTGTTGTCGCAGCCATCAAGATCAATCATCTCAGATATGAGGCTTGTTTGCTGCGGATGAGGTTGTGTTTACACTCACATTAGGTTGTGTCTTGATGATGGTACATAGGGAGGACTTCCTCGCCTTAGTTCAAAGAGACTATCGATTTATAGTCTCTTTCTGTCAGAGCGTTGCAAAGATCGTCGTTTTGATATGTGAGAGTCGTCAGATTATAATCTTCATCGATCAATCTGGAGTTCTTCAAATTGTAGTCCTCTGGAAGCCATCAGATTGTAACTTCCATCATCAGTGTTTGAAGGGGAGTTAGCTATCTATTATAAATTTTTAGACAGCCTACAAAACCCCCTCCAAAGTTTTTGAAAGTCCACGGTTGACTGGGATGAATTTCGAAACACTTTGGATCCCAAAATTTTGTTAACTGAATGCGCCTCATTGCAGATCGGGTAGAGCATCATCGTTCTTGTTTAATTCGCCAGCGATGACTTGGAGTTTGTTTAACCAAGTTTGTCATCTCCAGGGAGATTGGGCACTTCCTGGCTTAAGACAAATTTATTGTCAAAAACAGAGAGAATCACAAGCCTGTGTGAGAAGAATTTCATCCCCAGCTTAGTCAGGAGGACAGCCTCAGAGAAACCCTGAGAAGATTAGCTGCATGCCAGGCTGAGGATAATCGCCAGGACGCATGCCTAAGTCGTGCGTTCAAACATCTGAATGCGGGGGTGCGTTCGGAAGTTGTAACCCCTTATTTAAAAAATGCGAAAATCGCGTTTCGGGTGGGATTTTTGCCTAAAATCCCGCGCTGATTTGATGGTTACAGCTGTATATAAATAGACCACTGAGGTCAAATCAAAAAGTCACTCGACTTTTCTCTGCTTTCCTGTCGACCACTCAACAGAGTCTCTATTCATCTTCTCCAGCGCTCCAGCGAAAGAGAGATTCATCTCTGAGTCTTCTGTCAATCCATTCTACATCTTCTTCGTCACCATTAGAATGGTTCCCAAGAAGAGAGTGGCCTCCAAATCCAAGATCGCCCGAACTCAGGGTACCCCTTCAGCTAAGTCGTCTGGAGATGTCCAAGCCGCCGCCCCAACGTCTCCGACTTTCTCGATCCATGGTAAGTCTGGGTAGTTGAAAGTTATTTCGACAAGTTCTTTCCTTTCGATTTTTGACTGGGAATTCCGCCTTCCCCTATTAGAACATAGAGATTATTTTTAATTTCTCTAGGTCTTAAAAATGCATGGTTAGCCCCATCGTTCGTGATATTTCAACGTAGGTCCAAACCTCGCGTTTCGAATTTTGAATGCAGATTAAGACCCTGCGTTTTAGGATTTTAGACGCAGGTTAAGACCCTGCGTTTTGGAACCTGGACGTAGGTCTGGGCCTTGTGCTTGCGTTTTAAAATTCTGGACGCGGGTCTGGACCTTGCGTTTAAAATTCTGGACGCGGGTTGAAACCCTGACTTATCATTTTGGATGTAAATCCAGAATTTGCTTTCTTGAGTTAGACTCCCGAGTTTAACTGGATGATTTTGCTATTTTCAGTGTGCTATTCCAACAAGCCTTTTTCTTTCAAACACTATTTTGGTCACTCAGGATTTTTTTTCCATCTTCGGTTTTAATTTTGAGTACCCAGTTTTCCAGGACACGAACAAGGAGCGGGCGAAACTCATTACCCAAGTTTTCCCTGAGACCCTTAGATCTTTGGTTACGGATGCTAGATTTAAAACCGCAGAACGTGAGATCTTAAAGAAGCCACCCTTCCTCTTCGGGGATTCTGTTAAAATAGATCCCAAGCGGATGTCCAAGGGGAATTACAAATGGTTGAGGGTCGTCAACAACCGTCGTCTTTTTCTTCCCAATTTAGAGCGGATGTGGCCAATCTCTTATTATCAATGCGCTTCTATCCCACGGTCGATGAATTAGGAACTTGTTCAGGACCAAGGAGGTGTTGCTACTGGGCACATCACTCATCGGGGCACTCATCCGGCTGGATTTAACAACTTTGTGGCTTTAAAGCCAGGCTTATTCAAAAAGGAACATCCTGTTGGAGAGCGTGCTAAGTTGGCGGAGGTTTTCATTAGAAAATTTATCTCTGTCAAAGGAGAGTTCCCTGCTCAAGATTTCAGGGCTCCCACATGGGTTCATTCCAGTGAGATGGATTGGTGGGCCCGGATGATAAATTTTGTCTTGGAGGAACTAGAAGAACCTTTGAGAATTTCAGAGTTGAGGGTTCCAATAATGGCCACTCGATATGGGATTTTTCCAAATTATAGTGGACTCTTCACTATGTTGGAATTCTACAATCCTCACACCGGCACCTTTTTTACCCCTGTTGGTGAATTAGGTTTCGCTCTTCACGAGATGTTTGAAATCTCTGGATTGTCTTTCGGAGAGTTGCCTTATGAGGAGTTTGTTCCCGGAAATAGGGAATTGGAGATTCTGAAACATGGTGCTCCCGACCTCTATAACACTTACTGGGAATTAATGTGCCATTTCCAGATATGTGCACAGACTACCGGGAAAAGAGCCGGCGGTGTGAAACAAGGACAATGGGCGGAGTATCTTTTTCGAAATTTGTGGGATAAGGAGGCAGAAGTGACTCGTTTGGCCGCCAGTACTCTTGAAGAAATCACAGAACGCATCAATGATGCAACCTCTCACTATACTTGTGAGGTGGAAGAGGATGTCTTCCCAGCGTTCACCACATTCGAAAGCTTCCATTATCAGGAAGAAGTCCCCATCTCCGACACAGCTTTTTTTGCTGGTTTTCTGACTCTTTGGTTGAAGCGTTGTGTGGTACCCACTAGGCCGGTGGATGCTATTACAGTAGAGGTACTATACCCCGCTGTTCTTCTGGCTCATGGACGGCCCTTGAATCTTCTTTCAGCCATGGTGTGCTGCTTGCAGAGTGGCTTACGGGAACTGTCTTTCGAGTTTATTACCATCAAGAAATTAGACTCGGATGGGAAGACTGTTATCCAAACTCCGACCCCTCGAGTGCCAATGCCATATATTTATTTGGTATCTTGGTTTGTGCTGCACTGCCCTTCGATAATGTCGACTCCTGAGTCAAGTGACACCTCGGCTCCTCTCGTTCAGCAATTAGAAACTGTTCAATGGGTCGGTTGGTACCAAGTTAAATTCTGTGAAATATTTAGGCGGGACCATAATTACGAGATAGCTTGCAAATTTCCCGTTTTCGAGGGCGGTGCGTGTAGAGAGCTTCATCAAGACACTCTGGGACGAAACTCTTTTACCATGCTCAGTAGAGGTGCCTTCTGGTGGCTCATAAATATTCGCCCAGGTTATCTTATTTTTCGGCAAGTGAGAAAGTGTTTTATTGAACCATATCAGCCTTATCGCTTTTCTCGGCAATTTGGCTATGATCAGATTTACGTCGGGAATCCAAACCCCGCTCTTGTGTACACGGGTAACATGTATGAAGGAGCAAGGGCTTGGTACTACTCGGTAGCAGGATGTACGGGAGCGAAATTCCGACTACCGCACAAGATGCCCAACATTCGTACTTCTTTAAGTTTTTGCACGCGGTACCAAGCCGCCTCCCAAATTTTAGCTTACAACATGAATACCTCCTGTTTGAGAGCTATTCGCAGATGGTATGCTTCAAAAAGGAGTGCTAAAAGGTTCTGTGCCCGGGGTGCTAGCGAATATTTATCATATGAAAAGGCGATTACGGAGGACGAGCGGCGTCAATCACCCGAAGGAGTTCAGGAAGAGGTCAGGGCGTTGGATACTCACGAGGTGGAACCTTCAAGAGTCCAAACTCGGAGTAAGAGTGCCACTGGAAAAAGAGCACTAGATGCGGCTAAAGAAGCCAAATATGACAAACGAGCTCGTCGGAAGATAGCACTCGAAACCCCTGCTTCTAAACTCATGTCAGATGCTCAGAAAGCATGGCATGCCGAAGAGGAAGAACAAGAGTCAACTGCTATGGGACTCTCGCCTCAGCCTGGTCTTCCCAGCGTTGGTCCTGCTTTAGAAGGCCGCGCCTCTTCTGTCCATTCACTGCATGAAGAAGAACATGGGGATGAATCATTTGCAGGAGGTATGGAGTTTGCCCCTGAAGATACGCTTCACGTTACTGCCTCTACTGCTCATCCTGCTGAAGAAGATAGACCTCCGGTCCCAGAGCCTATGGTGGCTGCCCAGCAAGACTTAGTGGCAGACAAGTCTCCTTCTGCTTCTGTACTATTACCACCTACAGGAGATGTACAGCCTAGCCCTACCACCGGCATCCTATCAAAACCTACTCTCGCTGAAGATCCACCAACATTCCCTCCCGTGAATGAAGAGGAGCCTACAGATCATAGCGACGGTGCGGACGACACAGACGGTGGCGACGACCAAAGTGGGAGTAACAAGAATAATGATGATTTAAGTGATGATAACGATGATCTTGGGGAATGGGATATTCGACCACCCTCTTCTTCAGACAAAGCATCGCCCTACATCCCTTTGCCTCTCATGGGTAAGTATTGCTTGTTCTGACTTACGACCAGTCTTTATTGTATACTAAAATAACTTTCCGATATAGATCCTATGATACATGAGGCGAATACTGTCACCCCTCCTTCGACACAGCAGCTTACGCAACCACCAGCTCAGATGTCAGAGCCATCTCGCTTGGAGCCCTCAACGACGGCCCTCCCGTCGACGACTTTATTGAAAATTTCTTTAGCCTCTACAGACGTTGTAGACATGCCAAGATCATCTAAAACGGGGGAACTGATGGCTCTGCAATCGAGCCCATCTCAAATGGATATCGGTGTTCCTTCTCAGGCCACTACACCGAAATCGCCTGCTGGTCTTTTACTTAGCTTTGCGTCTTCAGAAGTTTATGTACCATCCCCTATTGCTATTTCGAGCCCAACAGACGTACCAGATTTTCTCAAAATTTCTCTTGACTATTTGGAAAATCTTACCAGGAAAGTAACTGAGGTTGTACTAGCCGGACGAGATACTTTTGATACCTTCAGGCCTATGCTCATAAATAGTTTGAACAACCTCAAGTTCGTAGACGACGTCGATGTTGTTCAACGTTGCTCCGAAGCCATCTCACGCCTAGAGGCACAACTCAGATTCTTGGAGGCTTTGGGTCGTGCTGATATCCAAGCGCAGATTGCATCTACTTTTAAGGATATTCGAGCCGAAGAACTCAGTAAGTATGAAGCTGCTCGGTGTCATATAGCTGAGAAAGAGGTTGAGGTGGAACAACTGCAGCAGCTACATGCTCAAAAACAAGCTGAGCTGGCACTCTCGAACACCTCTCTAGAGAATTTGCGAGAGAAGATCGCTGCTGCTGAAGTGGAGTTGACTAGGATGAAGGCTCAATTCAAACGAGAAGAGATTATTGTCACTGAGCTCAATGTCAAGAGTGCTACTTCTCTGGTGAATTACCGTACCGAAGCTAGTGCTCTGGAGGAGGCTAAGAAGGAGGTAGCTACCATGTTGTCTAGTGAGGACGAGCTTCGTAAACGGGCTAAAATGTTGGTGCGAGCTGATCAGGAAGAGAAACTTTCTGATATTAAGTCTCAGCTTCTTTCATTCAGTTTGATGAACTAATGAGCCCATCTTTGTATCGTTCTTTTGGTAGGAACAACTTTTTATTTTAAGTTGCTTTGCTTTCCTTTGAATAAAAGTGTTGTTGTTTTGGTTTTTCATCGTTTCTCTTGCATATCATTCTCTGACATGGAATAATGAAATTCTGCTTTGGGTAGATCATCTATATGCTCTTATTTTAAGCATTAGAAGAAATTTATAAATCTTCGAAGTGCCATGTTACATGGTAACTTTGAGGACCTATCGCTCTATTGACGAGAGTCGATAAGTTAGAAGTGTTGTGTTTGGAGCAACTTTGAGGACCTATCGCTCTTTTGACGAGAGTTGATAAGTTAGAAGTGTTGCGTTTGGAGCAACTTTGAGGCCCTATCGCTCTGTTGACTAGAGTCGATAAGTTGGAAGTGTTGCGTTCGGGGCAACTTTGAGGCTCTATCGCTCTGTTGACGAGAGTCGATAAGTTGGAAGTGTTGCGTTCGGGGCAACTTTAAGGTCCTATCGCTCTGTTGACGAGAGTCGATAAGTTGGAAGCGTTGCATTTGTAGCAACTTTGAGGCCCTATCGCTCTTTTGACGAGAGTCGATAAGTTAGAAGTGTTGCGTTCGGAGCAACTTTGAGGCCCTATCGCTCTGTTGACGAGAGTCGATAAGTTAGAAGCGTTGTGTTTGTAGCAACTTTGAGGCCCTATCGCTCTTTTGACGAGAGTCGATAAGTTGGAAGTGTTGCGTTCGGGGCAACTTTGAGGCTCTATCGCTCTGTTGACGAGAATCGATAAGTTAGAAGTGTTGCGTTCGGAGCAACTTTGAGGCCCTATCGCTCTGTTGACGAGAGTCGATAAGTTGGAAGCGTTGCGTTTGTAGCAACTTTGAGGCCCTATCGCTCTTTTGACGAGAGTCGATAAGTTAGAAGTGTTGCGTTAGGAGCAACTTTGAGGACCTATTCTCTTTTGACGAGAGTCGATAAGTTGGAAGTGTTGCATTCGGAGCAACTTTGAGGCCCTATCGCTCTGTTGACGAGAGTCGATAAGTTAGAAGTGTTGCGTTTGGAGCAACTTTGAGGACCTATCGCTCTTTTGACTAGAGTCGATAAGTTAGAAGTGTTATGTTTGGAGCAACTTTGAGGAAGATAGAGTTCAAGCTCAGCAGGAATGAAGCCCATCATAGGCTTAATGTTGACATTTAGAGAGATTTTGTCAGCTATTTTGTTTTAAATTGTGCAGAAGTTTTAAACTTGAGCAGCATATTTTCCAAGAATCCAATTCTAGAACTAGGGGTACCCCCTGCGTTCATGTCCTTGAATGGGACTGCGTATTTTTGGAAGAACGCATCTCTAGATTGTTGCGTTTGGGTCTGGCTTATCTGTTTTATGGACGCAGGGTCTTATCCCGCGTCTTATCAGAAGCCCAAGCGGTCATAATGATGACGAAGAGGCCCCTCTCAACGGGAGTCTTGGAACTCTACATTATAATTAATCATTTATAAATAGGGCTGATTAGTCATGTCAAAAGCCTCATCGTTTAAACTTCTTTCTTGAACTCAGAAACGAGTTTATTCTCGTTAGTTCTTCCGCTATTTCGTCTCGTCCTCTGGCCATGGCTTCCCAGAAATCTCGCTCGGGTGGAGACGAACAGATGGCGCACCCTCCACCGCCGTCGAAGGATGCTTTTGGGTCCGCCTCTGGACCGTCGTCGAGGCCTCCGATGCCTGGTCATCGAGGTAAGCCTCGCTGTCTTCCTTGTTTAAGCATTCTTCTTTGATTGTGATTCCTTAGATGGACTCCAGTTAAAGATGACGAAGATAATTCGTCTCTTCAATCTTAAATGTGAAAAGAACTTGCATGTTTCTTGATGAAAACTGTTCATCTTCTTGACTTTGGATCCTGAAATAACTTCCCGTGCCCATTGTCACCCTTAATGTTAAACACACGGAGAAATTTTTGTGTTTATAGATAAGAACTGTTCCAAAACCATGTTCCAATGTTCATTGATCTTGAACATAGAACAGAACTTTTGTGTTTGTTGATAAGATAAAGGGTTGATCCCTTAATCTTGGATGCAGGAAGAAGTTTTGCGTTCATTGGGATCCAACGCAAGTCTAGATTCCTTGCGTTCAGATTGAATTTGACGCAGGTCTGGACTCCTGCGTTTAAATTCTGTTGCCAGGGGATTTACTGAATTTTATGTTTGCTTTGTTGCAAGGTGGGTCTTCTGCTTCTGAACCATTATTATATCTGACGATGAAGGAGAAGGATTGCTCCAAGAAAACACTCCTCTGATTACCCCTCTCGCTATGGTCCCTCCTAGTAAAGTTTTTACCCCAGACTTCGAGAGTGTGCACTTCCTCACGGAGCTCCTGGAGAACATGGTGAGGTAAGCATATCTCATCTCTGAGAAGGGATGGGCCCCATTTTTAGAATTTCAGAACTCGTTCTTTGAGGTGATGCGCTTGCTTAAACGTATCAACCACAGCTGGGCTTATCACTGTGCCGAGAAGGTTTACTTCTTCTCAAGTACTGTGGAAACATTGGAGAAATTGCAGAGTGCTGACTTGAAGCCTGAGATAGAGGAGGCTCTTCAAGCTTTGCGATCAGGAGCTGGTGCTGCTGCTGTCACTGCTGAAGAATTAAGGGGAAGGGCTGAAGCAGAAGTACGAGCCAAGCATGCTGCACGTATAGCTCAGGCTAAAGCCCGCCTCGCATCCTTTTCTCTCTAAGGACTTCTATAATACTTTTTGGCCTGTAATAATTTTTTGATACTTTCGTAACAGTTATTACTCTTGCCTGTGATGAACTGTGGACATCTCCTGAGATGATATAGTCTCTTTTGTGGTATGAGAATTTCTGAAAATTATTCCTTTGCGTTTGAATGATTTGAACACAGGCCTATTGAGGGCGTCTGGTTTTGTTTTTGCATTCAAACAGGTTCGAACGCAACTTCCAGACTTGGGTTGTAGTTATAAGTCTGGTCCTTAGGGAAAACTTGATGCCTTCCATTTTGTTGAGTATTTTTTGGAAATTTCTGTTGTTGAAGTAATCATGTCGTGCGTTCGTTAGTGAGAACGCAGTGTCAGGCCTTACAGCTGTGGGACTTGAGACGCAGCTGTAGACCTTTGAACGCAGCCATAGGACTTGTGTTCTGGAGGGCTGAACGTGGTCTGAGTTGGGACTTTTTCACCAAAAAGATTATGCTGATAGCTATCTGGAAAGCTTTGGAAAATTCATTTATTATAATGATTCTCAATAACTTAAATCGTCAGAGGTGTAATATTAACTTGACGGCATACAAGGTAGGGGAATAATTTGTTCGAACAAACATTTAGTAAGCAACCCCCAGTTAGACTCAAGAGACTTGCAGATTACGGGTAATATTTCTTGAGAAATTTCCCATTAATTGGCATCATAAGTCTGTCGCCTTTTCTATCGATGAGACGGTAGGCTCCGTTAGAATAGACTGTCTCTATCACAAAAGGTCCTTCCCATTTGGGATTAAACTTCCCTTTGGTTTTGTGAGTCATCACCATAGGTCGTCGATTAGCCAAAACTAAATCGCCTTTCTTAAAAATCCGTTCTTTAACCTTTTTGTTGTAGGCTTTAGAATACGGGCTTGATATAATTCAATCTGCTGTTGAGCTTGAAGTCGCTTGTCGTCTAAAGCTTCAAGTTCCGGTAGACGTCGTCGATGTTTTTCTTCTTCTGTGAGTCTCGTTGTAATTGCGACTCTTAGAGAAGGGATTTAAATCTCAAGTGGCAGTACAGCTTCACAGCCGTATACTAAGGAGAACGGCGTAGCTCTTGTAGAGTTCCTCACCGTTGTTCGATAGGCCCACAAACATTCGCCGAGTCTTTCATCCTAATCACGTCGACTCTTAGAAACAAATTTCTTAGGAAGTTTCATAATGGTTTTGTTGAAGGCTTCCGCAAGGCCATTTGCTGGCGGATAATATGCCGTAGATGCGACACTTTGAATCCTGAATTTATCACAAAATCTCTAAAACCCAAAACTAACGAATTGTGTTCCATTGTCGTGAACTATTCGTCTCGGGACTCCAAAACGGTAGATGACGTGATGTTTGATGAACTTAACCACGTTCTTCGTCTTGACTTCTTTTAGCGGGATTACCTCCGTCCATTTGAAGAAATAGTTGGTCACGGCCAAAATGAACTGATGTCCTTTAGAAGTTGGAGGAGAAATTGGACCCACGATATCCATACCCCATACTTCAAATGGCCAAGATACAGATGTAGGATGTAAATTTCCCGGCGCTTGATGGATAAAATCACCATGAATCTGGCATGCATGACAACGTTTAGCGTAGTCTGCTGCATCTGCGAACATCTTTGGCCAATAATATCCAATTCGTCGGAGACAGTCACCCAACTTAGCTCCAGGCTGATGAGCTCCACACATTCCGTCATGAGCTTCCTTCAGGGCCTCTTTTGCTTCTTTCCGAGAGAGAGGCATCTAAGCAAAACTCCATCATGTGATTTACGGTACAAGGTTTGAGAAATTGCATCATAATAGAATTGGAGGGCCTTTTGCTTGATAGTGGCCGCTTCCTTAGGGTCATCAGGTAAGATTCCATATATTGCATAGTCGATGTACGAAAACCGCCAATCCCTAGCTTCAAGTTCCATCGAGGTTGTACAGACTTCTTCTGTCGTTGTCTTATCTGAGCTTTCCTCTATAAGAATCTTGGAGCAGTATAGCTCACGTCCTGTAACTGGGATTATTGTTTCAGCACCTGGTGGTAATGCCAGCGAAGTTGCCAATGATGCCAAAGCGTCTGCGTAGGCGTTCTGAGCTCATGGAATGTATTCAATAAAGAACCCCTCGAACTTCTTAGCTTGCTTTAGCACTGCGAAGTAGTATGGGATTAGGTCCTCATGACGTACTTCGTATTCCCCTCGGACTTGATTTACGATAAGCTGAGAGTCACCGTAAGCCTCGAGATGGCAAATATTAAGTTCTTCGGCAAATTACATTCCTAGTAGCAGAGCATTATACTCAGCCACATTGTTGGTGCAAGGTTCGATTAGGAAAAATCCTCTTGGGATAATGTGACCATTTGGGGAGATGAACACCACTCCTACTCCCGCAGTAATTGCTCCGTGAGGGTTTTCCCTGGATGCACCGTCAAAGAATAATTTCCACACTTGCATAGATTCTTGAGTGGTACAAGCTTCCGCAACCTCGTCAGGCAATTCTTCATACAATTTAGATGTCCCTGGCACCGGGTGATCAGCCAAAAAGTCTGCCAACGCTTGACCTTTGACCGGCTTTTGAGGCATGAATTGCATATCATATTGTGACAAGAGAATGGCCTATTTTGCGAGCCGACAATTTAGAGATGATGGCTTAGTCATTAGAACTCTCAAGGGATTCACCTTAGAGATGACGTGAATCGTCTGTCCAACTAGGTAGTGTCGCATTTTTTGAACTGCAAATACCAAAGCGAGACATTCTTTTTCAACTGGATTGTATCGGTGTTCGGCTCCCATCATAGTCCTACTTAGGTAGTAGATGGCCTGCTCTTGACCTTGATCGTTGTTCTAGGCCAACAAGGCTCCAAGAGAGTGTTCCATGGCTCTCACATACAACAGGAATGGTTTTCCTGATATTGGGGCTACAAGAACAGGCGGTTGAGTAAGATACTCCTTAATTTCTTCGAATGCCCTTTGGCAATCCTTATCCCAAATAAAGGATACTCCTTTCTTCATAAGTTTAGAGAAGGGTTGACAACGTCCAGAAAGATTTGATATAAATCTCCGAATGTAGGCCAACCTCCCTTGTAATCCTCGGAGCTCTTTGAGACTCTTCGGAGGTGGCATGTCTTGGATAGCACGCACTTTTTTTGGATCAAGAGAGATTCCCTTGGATGTGACGATAAATCCTAGGAATTTTCCGCTTGACACCCCAAGGAATGATTTTGTTGGGTTCATCTTCAGCTGATGTGTTCGCATGATATCGAACATTATCTTCAAGTCTGCGAGATGATCACCTTTATGTTGGCTTTTTACTGCTATATCGTCAACGTAGCACTCGATCTTCTTATGCAGATGTTCGTGGAAGATGGCGTTCATTGCACGTTGATAAGTTGCACCTGTGTTTTTTAGGCCGAAGGGCATCACTGTGTAGCAATACACCCCTAGTAGAGTTCTGAATGCAGTATGCTTTTCGTCTTCAGGATGCATCTTGATTTGATTGTACCCTGAGAATCCATCCATGAAAGACATCCTTTCATATCCACAGGTATTGTCAATCATGACATCAGTGATAGGAAGAGGGAACTCGACTTTCGGACAAGCTGCGTTGAGGTCACGAAAGTCGATGCATATTCGGACCTTACCATTTTTCTTGGGAACTGGAACAATATTAGCCACCCAATCTGGATGTTGTTCTTCCCTAACAAAACCTGAATCTATAAGCTTTTTAACTTCGGACTCAATTGATTCCATGACCTCTGGACGAAACCGGCATTTTTGCTGTTTAACGGGTTTTGCATCCGGATCGATGTTGAGATGATGCGTGGCTACTTTTGGGTCCAGGCCTGTAGGCATCAAAAATTGTCAATAGGTCCCCACGAACAGCTCAGTATTAGAGAATGATGATGAACGTCACTACCCGGTTCACAGGAGTTCTACTGACGTCGGTAAGCGCCTGAAGCGAATCGACGAGCTACGTGAACCGACAGAATTTCGGAATGACGGGGATACGGACTGACCGGGAACCCCGCGACCGCTGTAAAAGGAGCAACACCCTTCGTGTCCCATTCTCCCCACTAATAATCCAACCATCGGGATCAACAGAGCTCTTCGTCAGAATTCTAACGCATCCAAAATCACTCAAATCAGAGTTTGGACGAAAAGTCAACGGCGGAACAACGGCGGACAGTCTCGGACTGAACCGAGGCACCCGGCGGTGTCCCGGCGAGGTCGAAACACCCGAAGGGTGTATTGGCGAAACCAAGACACCCCAAGGGTGTCTCGGCCACGCCGAGACACCCCGGGGGGCGTCTCAAGTTTGTTACACGCCGAAATACCTTTTTGCACCCCCTAGGGCCTCCTCTTGCCTATAAATAGGACCCTTGGGCCTCATTTTTGGAGATCTGGAATTTTGGAGAAGATAGGCGAAGCCCTGCTGCAGCGACGAGTGATCGAGCCCTCTACAGCAAAGGAGACTTCCTCTTCATTCCCCCTTCTCTTTTCCCTTAGTGTTGCCCCTTGGCGGTGATACTAAGAAGAGCAAATATCTCGATTTATCCGAGATAGGAGCTGTGGGTTTCTAGATCTCACGCGGATCGACAAAACTCTGCCGGATTTTCCCGGAACGGATCTGATCGACCGGCGGTCCACGGATATCAACATCCCCGTCACAGGCAAAAGACCCACGCAAGCAAGGACCGATAAACGGGACTTGTGTTTATTTTCAAGAGAGTTGTAATCTTTATTTCTTTGTTATTTGATTCATTGTAACGACTGAAGTTCTAATGAAATCAATGATGAAGGCAACTTTTCCTGAAAACAAGCTGGCGACCACAGTGGGAGCCGCCGATCTCGCTGCCGAGATCATCGTGACGCAACCGGCCTTCAAGATCCGGGTGAATGAAGAGATCGAATACGAGTTCGATCAACAGAAGTTTGAAGAGTACCTCTCTTCCTCCTCCTCCAGATCCACCTCTCCAAATAGGCGTGGGAAGACTCCATCTCCCAAAAGGGCTCGCGGGATCTCCAGCTCAAAAACCCAAGATCTCGTCGCTGTTGCTACGCCCGCACCACGCAACGTCCCCGCGTCGTTCAGCGTGGTCGAGGCTGTAGATCCGGTTCTCCCGACCGCCACGAAGGTGATGGATGATGCTACTCCAACTTTGTCAAAGAGGGCCCGCCAAAGACGGCGTCAACGCCTCGCCCTACAACAAGCCAAAGCTGCTGAATCAATGGACGGGTTCCGCTACAATGAGGATCTAAAGTCCAGGTACCGCCGAGAACAACAACGGCAAACAACCAACTCCTCCTCCAAAACTGAAGCGAACGAATGGGTTCGTGTCAAGAGGAATCGCTCCACCCTCGAGGAGCGAATCAAGAAGCGTCGGGCGTTGCTCGCACATGCCCGACTCCTCCTAAAGAAAGCGGAGGAGATGCAGAAAGAAGCGGCGGTCAAAAAGTCGCCTACAAACAAGTTGGTGTGGGTACCCAAGTCGAAACCAGCACCTTCAACAAAGATGGGTGGAGTTATCACCCGAAATCTTCCAAAACTAGATAATGTTCCTCCTATTCCGGCACCTTCAACGGAGCCAGGTAAGAACGGGGACCCTTCAAGATCCAGGGTTCCTTTGATAGGTCGCCTCGGTCCTTTACCGGAGAATCGAGGTAGAGTACCTATCAAGGAAAGACTGGGACCATTGAAAGGTCCCCAAGTTATAAATCAGACCGGGGGTCGAATTAATCCCCCAAGAAAGATGTCAAAGGGAAAACCCCTATCATTGACCGCATTGGGTTGCGAGTCGAAGTACAAGAGCCCGTTCAGTTTCTACGCTCACAAAAGCATAAACTTGAACGGGCTACTTTTGAAAAAGCTAACAAAACGTCGCATTCCCAAAGGGAAGCACACTCATCTGATGATGATGGTGTTATACCAGGAAACACATGCCAACACTCTATAGGTTGCTCTAGTTATCAAACTGATGAGTTGTACTATAGAGCTGGGGGTATGGAAAAATCTCGGAAGAGATATGTGCAGGACATGGAGTCTCGCTGCCCGTGCGCCAACATAATCAAGGCAGTGCTGTCAGAATGCTGCTGTGCTGAAACCCCAAGGAGAGTCTCGGTGTTCGAAAGAATTTCTAAGCCAAGGTGTTTCCACAAGAAGAAATTCGTCCGCCAAGAAGACGAATATCCAAGAGTGTCGGCTAATATGGCTGGCAGAGGGAAATCAACACGATATTTCAATCTAGATCAGCTTGCCGAGGTATCCCGATGCATGACGCGGTTGCCACCGGGAACCAATGGCCGGAAGAATTACCAAAGAGTACAAAAGGGACTTTCTCTAGAAGAAGAGGTGTCGGATGCTGATTCAGATTCTTGCTCGGCCATAGCGTCTGATGACACGGCTTCGAGTGTGGGGCAACCTTATGAATCGCTTATGATCAGCGCCGAACAAGTGACTAAGATACTTGAAGAGGCCCTGGCTAAGCAGAAGGAGAGCTTCAAGTTCGAGATGGAGATGGCCATGCAATGAATGAGAGAGATGCACGACCAACAAATTGCGGCGATGACAGTTCACCAAGGAGAGCCCAATCGATGCAATAATCAGAATCAAGAAGAGAATGACCAGGAAGGTGATAATGTCAATATCCCTCCTGTCAACAACGACAATGGGGGTGGTCCCGCGGATGATAACGCGAAAGAGGACCACGTCACCTCTTCCCAAAGCCACTCGAAAGCAGATACGAGTGAGGACAAGAAGATGAAGGACTTGGAGAGCAAAATCAACGCGTTGATGAACGCTTAAGAAGTAAAGAGGTCCGGTATACCCTGTCCCTACCCAAGGGAGTGGGAATCAATCCCATATCTGGCGAAGTTTAATTTAATTAACTTTACGCCGTTTGATGGGAAGGGTTCCCCTACCCAACACTTGATATATTTCAAGTCTCATTTAGGAATCATTTCTGGAAATGAGCCTCTCATGGTGCGGTCATTCGTCGGCACTCTTCGCGGAGCAGCCTTCGATTGGTATCGCCGTCTCAAGCCCGGAAGTATCAGCAGCTGGGACGACATGGAGGATATGTTCTTAACAAATTTCTTTGATGATGACACCGAAATTTCGATCGGGACGCTATTCGATGAAAAGCAGAAGAATGGCGAGACGGTCAAAAATTTCGTGAAAAGATTCTAAAATAAAGCAATGAATTGCAGGGACCCAGTCAGCAAGGATTTTATCCTCGAAACTTGCCACAACAATCTGACGTTGGACGTCCTCGAAGCCATGGGAATGGCGCCACCAAAGACCTGGAAGGACCTGAAGGTGCGGGGAGAAAGAGCCGAGCGATTCCTTAAAAGGAAGAAGGCCGAAAGAGGGCAAATCACAGGTAACGCTCCACAGCAAAACTTTGTCCCTAAGGGCAAAGGAAAGGCGCATGCGAATGCGGTGAACGCAAACCAAATATTTGAGGTGCAAACACAGCCACAACAGCAGCAACAGAAGGCGCCTCAACAATCAAGGTGGCAACAACAGCCCCAGAAGCAAAAGGCCGCGGAGCCGAAGTTCCCCAAGGTCTATTCATTCAAGGAGGATGAAGTTCCCGGTATTTTCAAATACCTCGTCGAGAACAACAAGATCAAGTTGCCTCCGATTTAGGATCAAGAAGATGCTAAGAGAGTCAATGATCCAAAGTACTGCGCATTTCACCGAGCGGTGCACCATCCTACCAAGGTATGCTACGCTCTTAAAGATAAGATTCAAGCCCTAATCGATGTTGGGGTTATCACTATGAAGCAACCCAAGGAGAAGAATGTGTGTGCGAATACAGTATCCATCAGCTTCGGGTCTGTTCCCTCGAGCTGGTTCCAACATGAGCCAGTAATCAATGCAGCAGTGAAGACGGTGAATGATGATTCTCACAAACAACGCCAGAAAGGGCTCGTGCCACACACGGCCCCGAACGGCGAGATTCTGTGGGTTCATCCGGACTTGATCACAGATGAACAATAGACTGGGACTTCTTCCAAGAAAATGTCGAAACGAAAAGGTAAATCTTGTTATGGAGCTTCTGCTATTCCAGGGGAAGAAGACGACAGAATTCCGACCTTTCCGCTTTCCGAGGACAAACAGGAGGCCTTCGCAACCCGAAGTGGGAATGAATATCACTACAAGTACCCGGATGCTTCCGAGCTATTGGGCACCAAAACCCCACCTTCCAAGACGTTGGCAGAACTGGGGATTGCAGCAACTCCCCTAACGCCTGTAGCTACGGAGAAGATCCCGCAGAAGGAGAAAGGGAAAGAGCCTTTACGTCAAGAAGCTCAAAACCCGAGGCAGTCTCGATTCAATCATCCGATTGGGAGAGACAAACCGGGAAATGCAAGCTCTCCACCCCATTTTGATATCATGGTGCAGTTGGCCAACATCCCGGCTCGGATAACCCTATACGAGTTGTTGCGTCTCTCAAAAGATACAAGGAAAGCATTACAAGAGGCCTTGAACGACTCCGAAACTTTCCTGACCCGAATCAAGCCATCCTCAGAGGAACCGGAGTCGTCAGCTCAACATTGCAATCTCGCGGCTCATCATTTTCCCTACATCTCTTTCACCAAAGAAGATATGCAGACGAAGAACTCAAAGCATGATAGGCCCTTGTATTTCACCGGGCACATTGGCTCCAGCGTGGTCAACCGGATCCAAGTCGATCCGGGTTCCGCTGTCAGCATCATGCCATTCCAATTGATGCATCATCTCGGGATTCCGACTAGCAAATTAGCCTCCACTGGCACGACGATTTATGGATTCAACACCAGCGGGTCCAGACCCCTGGGGAAGATCCGAATCAAATGCCAGATCGGGGATTTAAAGTCGGAAGTTACTTGTTATGTAATTGACGCGGAAACATCCTATAACTTACTGTTGGGTCGACCTTGGATCCACGGTAACCTTATAGTCCCGTCAACTCTGCATCAATGCCTCAAATATATAGGCACAAATAATGAAGTTAAGACGGTGGTCGCGGATAAGCAACCGTTTAAGGGATTGGAGAATTATTTCACCGATTCCCTTTTATACAGTGCTGAATCCGATACGGAATCATCAGCCCAGGGAACGGACAGCGGTAATGAAGCTGATACCGAAACCGGGCTTGATTACGATGGTGGTTTTGTTCTTAATGACATTGTACCCATTGTAATCAATCTTGACGATGATAAATCATCGGAAAATAGTTGTAATTGGCAACTTGCCGAAGAACTATCAATAAACGATGATTTAGAGTACTCGATGTGTCTCGATAATGTCACTAAAGAACTCTATGATAACCCTGATTTGTATATGCCTCTTCAATCGTTTTGCATGATAAAAAAGCAAGTACACGACCCTTGCGGAACGACGCTTGTCATCCCCGCAGGGATTGGGGGTGGAAAGGAGGTCGTCTACGGCAAAGGAAGAAAATCTCCGATACCCGACCACTTCTTGGAAGAGGAAGACGACGACGATAAACCTGCCCCTCATCTGTTCAGATATGATGCGAAAGCGCGCAATATGATGGAAAAGCAGGGATATGACTTCAAGCTCGGAGAGGGTCTTTACTTTGGTCGAGGTCCGCGAGTTCCACCTCGGATGGCCTATGTACCAAAGGGGAAACCCAATGACTATTATCGCCACAAAAGGGGCCTAGGATACGTCTCCTCATCCGACGACGAGTGTTGCTGGCAAATCATCGATCAAATTGCTAACAAGGCTAGAAAAGGATACTCTTCTGACTCTTCGGCTTGGGATTCCGACGCTAGTCTTGGCAAAATGTTTAAAAAGCTAATGTCGAACATGGTCACGGTTGATCCAACAACAATAGAAGAGGATGACCAGATGCCAACATGGGAAGATCCATGGGTTCATCACTTGAACATGTAGTACGGTGATAGGTTCGAATAGAGAGAGCCTCCTACCGAAGATCAAGTAGTCCAAGTGAATATGGGAAGCGAGGAAAATCCGAAGCCGATATTCATTAGCGACAGCCTCTTACCCAAAGAGAAAGAAGAGTTAATCTCTCTTATCAGGGAATACATCGATGTGTTCGCCTGGAATTATGAAGACATGCCAGGGCTCGATCCAAACGTAGCAGTGCATCGTCTCAACATTAAGCCGGATGACAAACCTGTCAAACAACAACAAAGACGGTTTCGTCCGCAAATGATGGAGGCGATCGAAGCTGAGGTTAAAAAGCTCGTCGACTCAGGATTCATTAGAGAAGAGCAACATCCAGAATGGCTTGCCAATATTGTCCCGGTCCTTAAGAAGAACGGGAAGATCAGGATATGCATCGACTTCAGGGACCTTAATGCTGCTTGCCCAAAAGATGATTTTCCTCTTCCCATCACGGATGTTATCATCGACAACACGTGCGGGTTCGAGAGGATGTCCTTTATGGATGGTTTCTCTGGTTATAACCAGATAAAGATGCATCCAGATGATGAAAAGCATACTGCATTTAGAACACCTCTCGGCGTATTCTGCTACACAGTCATGCCCTTCGGCTTGAAGAATGCAAGTGCTACATATCAGCGAGCTATGTCGAAGATCTTTCAGGAGCATCTCCGAAAGACTGTCGAATGCTACGTAGATGACCTGGTCGTGAAAAGTCGTGATAAGAATGATCACATTAAAGACTTGAAGACCATGTTCGACTTGATGCGAGCTCATCAATTAAAGATGAATCCCACCAAGTCATTCCTCGGAATGTCTAGTGGTAAATTCCTAGGATTCGTCATCACCACCAAAGGTATTCACATCGATCCTGATAAAGTGAAGGCGATTAATGAATTACAACTGCCAAGAAACCTCAGAGAGCTCAGAGGACTACAAGGGCGATTGGCTTATATCCGTCGGTTTATCTCGAACCTTTCGGGAAAATGTCAACCGTTCTCCAGGCTCACAAAGAAGGGCGTGTCATTCGTATGGGACGACGATTGTCAAAAAGCGTTTGAGAGCATTAAAGAGTATCTCTCGAAACCTCCCGTACTCGTTGCACCGAAATCGGGCAAACCGTTCTTGATTTACGTCAAGGCGACAAGCCACTCATTAAGTGCATTGCTTGCACAAGATGATGATAACGGTCACGAGCAGGTAGTGTATTATTTAAGCCGAACCATGGTAGGCGCGGAATCTCGATACCCCATGATTAAGAGAGAATGCCTCGCTCTAGTGTTCGCCATCTAGAAGATGCGGCATTACTTGGTTGGACAGACCATCTATGTCATCTCCAAAGTTAACCCAGTCCGAGTGTTCATGACTCAACCAGCTTCCATGAATTGGCGGTTAGCAAAATGGGCTTTACTCTTGTCCTAATACGATCTGCACTTCAAACAGCAGAAGTCAGTAAAAGGGCAAGCCATCTGCGATCTCCTGGCATCTAATCCAACTACGGACACCACCGAGATATATGATGACCTACCCGATGAAACCCACGAAGTCAACGTAACTTCGCACCAACAAGTGTGGCGTTGTACTTTGATGGCGCTTCCCGAGCAGCTCTTGTCACAGGTACTCCTGGATGTTCTAAGGTCTCCTCCGGAGTTAGAGTTGTCTTAGTTTCCCCAGGAAAACACGTGATGCCTCAAGCTTATTCATTAACCGAGCCATGCTCGAATAATGTAGCAGAGTATAACGCATTGATTATAGGGCTCAATTTCGCTAAGGAGCTGGGGGTTGAGTATCTCAAAGCTTTCGGTGATTCTCAACTAATTGTTAAACAAGTCCAAGGGGAGTATGAAGTCCGAAGTCAGGATTTAATCCCATATCACAAGATGGCGGTGGAACTAGCGGAATCGTTTGAAGGATTCTTCATCGAGCACGTTCCGCGGTTACAGAACACCTACGCAGATGCGTTAGCAGCTTTAGCTGTATCTCTGGCACAGCCTCCCGGAACAGAGTAGTTTGTTACGGTAAGAACTCACCAACTCTTAGTGCCGCTTTACGATGAAAATGACCAGGAAGAAGAGGTTCAGGAGGTGCACACAACTCAGGCTGAGTTCGAACCCCGAGATTGGCGTTTCCCCATCATCGACTACGTCTTGCATGGAATCTTGCCAGAAGATGTGAAGGAGAGAGAGTCAATCAGACGAAGAGCTCCAAGATTCTACTATAATACGGATAATCGAACGCTATATCGCGGGGGTACGATGGGTTGCTAGCACGTTGCTTATCAACCAAAGAAGCTGAAGAAGTACTTAGAGAGGCACATGAAGGAGAGTGTGGCGCGCACCAACCTGGTCCCAAGCTTTATGACCGCATCAGAAGAATGAGATATTTTTGGCCTTTCATGATGAGTGATGCAATCACATACGCCCGAAAGTATCACGCATGTCAAGTACACGCGAATTATATGCACCAACCTCCGGAGCATCTGCATCCTTCGGTTACGTCATGGCCGTTCGAGACTTGGGGAATGGACATTGTTAGCCCTATAAACCCCTCATCAGTCAAAGGTGACCGGTTCATCCTGGCAATTACCGATTACTTTTCCAAATGGGCTGAAGCAGTTCCACTCAGAGAAGTTAAAACGAGTAGCATCATTGCATTCATCAAGCACCATATCATCTACAGGCATGGTATTCCAAGACGAATCATACATGACAACGGTCCTCAATTTGTCAGCAACGCCTTCATAAGGTCCTGCGAAAAGTTTAAAATTCAGGACATCTCGTCAACGGCTTATAATCTCACAGCAAATGGATTAGCTGAAGCCTTCAACAAGACTATCATAAAGCTCTTGTCAAAACTTGTGAAGAATAACAAACGGGATTAGGATGACAAGCTCGGCGCGGCTCTATGGGCCTATCGTACTACGGTGCGTACACCGACCGGCGCAACCCCATATTCATTGGTGTACGGATGTGAAGCCGTTCTACCTTTAGAAATCCAAATTCCATCTCTTCGGATCGCTCTTGCAACCCAGATGATGACCGAAGAACAACATCAGAAGCGCCTTGAAGAACTCGAGATGCTCGATGAAAAGCGTCTGGAAGCTCAACAGCATATTGAGTTTTACCAAGCCAGAATTTCTCGAGCCTTCGACAAAAAAGTTCAACAAAGGAGTTTTAAGGAAGGGGATTTGGTCTTGACTGAAAGACATCCTATGATCCTTAACTCCAAGAAGAAAGGCAAGTTTGAACCCAAATGGGAAGGACCATTCGTAGTAGAAACAGTTTACTCGAACGGCGCATATCGCTTAGTCACCAAAGATGGTGATCGGCTTATGATGCCAATAAATGGCAAATTCCTGAAAAGATACTATCCTTAGTATCTTTAGAAAATTTTGATGTACTGGGAAGTTCCCGGAAGAATACCGCATTGTGATATTCTTAGGGATAACCCGGTCGCTGCAAGAGAGATGAACAAGAAATCCACACTCAAATCCCGAATGTTCTTGTTTGTCGGACTCTAACTCTCATGAGATGAGATCTAATCATTCGATGGATTAATCTTCCCTCACAAAACTTTCAGTGGTGTTTGACGATTCATAGTCTCCACCACACGATTCCCACTTGGTCAAACCTTCCTACAGTTAGGACCAAAGCCAAATTCCCC
>BQKN01058442.1:39064-58643 GCA_022839385.1 Asparagus kiusianus | reverse complement strand
ACTCAACCTGATGAGTCGACTCATGTACATGTATGAGTCGACTCACACGTTAAAATCTGGATACTTTGACTCTTCGATTCTCTGCCTCGTTCCTCGCTCCAACCTGCGTTCCCCTGTACTGTTTGACACCTCTATTCTCATGCTATTATGAGAATCATCTATCCTTAAGCTCTCATAAGGACCGCTAAGTTCCAAAGAGAAGATACACCCGTATCACCGTTGGCCGTCTTCACCACCATCTCCCCCATCTCCTTTTTCTCTCTCCTCTTCTTCAATCTCCCTCTCTCGCTCTTTCTCTTTCCCAAAGAACCCAACGCCACCACCTCCTCCCCCGTTCGTCGCCGCACCACCACCTTCAGTCGTCAACCTCCTTCACCTCTGCCTTAACCGAACACCCTCAGCCCGCCGCCGACTCCCTCTCGTTCTCCTTCCACCACCACACCGCCCCTCCTTGACCGAGTAACCCCGCCATATCTCCGCACAGCCCTGTCGGAGCCCACCGAGACACCCCGATGATCCCAGCAGCCTCCTCCCCACCTTCGGCAAGCCCGGACAGCAAGGATAAGGTCCAAACAGTGAGGAACGAGCCCGAACAGTGACGAACAGCGAGCAGAAAACTGCAGTTTTGGGCCTACTTTGCATGCACTTTTCGATCACCTCCGATCTCCTTTTCTGTTGATTTCTTCTCTGGTGAGTAATCCTACATATTTCCTATCATAACCAATTTGTATCATGCTATAACTCATTCTCTATCTCTCTCGGTAATGTCCAAAACATCGCTCGACGGTAGCAGCGAGCAGAAAATAACAGCGCTGTGCCGACTTCGCACGTATTTTTCAGCCACCTCCAGTCTCCATTTTCACCACCGTCTTCGTCGGTGTGTGGCCCTTTATATTGACTATCACACGGTATCTCCCTCTCACTTGGGCTCATTTTCACCTCTTGTCATATCGCTTTGAATATTGCTAATCGCTACTAACACCTCCCTTTTTGTATTCTACCACACGATTGACTTTCCGACGAGCCGCGGAATCAGTTACAACCCGTACAGCCATCCAACGACCTCCACTACCCTCTACGACATTCTCGGCCATATTCCCGAGGCAAGATCCCGATTCTTGTTTAGTTCCATTTTAATTCTTATATTTGTCGTACGTGCGAATTTACTTTTTAATTGTTTTATTAGATTTTTAGATATGTTAATAATTATCTACGTAGATTTGATGAATAATATTGAATGAATCATAATTATATGATAAATATTATTTTTTGAATAATTATAATATTTTTAAGAATTTATTTTGTGGAAGGAAATCATTTTAGAATGATAAATATTTTTAAAAGAATTTATTTTGAGAAAATAGACTATTTTGAATTAATGAGAATTTATCTTATAAAAAGATTATTTTGAATTTATGAATTTATTATTTGAAGAGATTATTTTTAGAATAATTATGGTGAGAGATAATTTGAAAGGAATTTATTTTGCAAAAGAATTATTTATTTTGAATTAATGTAGTTTATGATCGTGTGATTGATGGTTGTTGACCGCGACATTTTATGTGCAAATCATCTATCGATTTCATGTTTCTTATTCTGATTACATGACATATCATGTTTTATTTACATAATATTAGTTGCCTTGGTTGTTTCTTGTTGTGATTGAGAATCGTTAGAAGTTTATGACTACAGTGATCCGTGTGACATGAATAAGACCTAGAGGCTTATGCGTTGTTGACTTAGAAATACAAGAGATGTTGGGGTGGGAAAGTCTCTGTTCATGTAATCGGATAAGGTTGTTGATATATCTTCCAGGCTTGCACCAGTGGATCGGTATCGCCACTTGGGTTAGTTTGTTGGGTCAAAGTAGATCGGTGTCGCTACTTTGGTCCGTGAATTTGATATCGCACCAGTGGATGAAAACGGATTGCGTGTAGTCCCCTGATCAAGTTTGTGTAGCGGTATTGGATGCACGTAGGGGGTTTGTGAACAGTCAGTTATCTGATAATATGAGCGTTGACTCGGTGTGAGATATGAACTAGTGACCTGTTATAGGATGGCTAGTTACATGACCTCGTTTCTTGGCTAGGTATGATTTTTTGTGAGATGTAGGCTAACTGTCTTTTCATATATAGGATGGCTAGTTACAATTTGAGATGTATGGTATATACATGAGGGTTTCCTTATTTGGATTATTTCGCTTGACGTACAACGTCTCTTGTTGTAGATTTTTAAGTATTAATTTCATCTAGTTGTATGACCTTGTTACTTGGATGATTATTCTGATCGCTTGCTGCATGATCAACTTATTACTTGGTTGATTTTGTTGGATTTCCAGTTGCATGTTTCATTGTCATTTCTGTTATTGTATCATTTTTCGCATTGGGTTTTTGTTTGTTCTTTTCTTTTGTGTGGTCTTGTCGTGTGATACGCACGCTGACGTACACCTGTTTTCTCTGGTATACGTAAGACTTAGAGGAAGGACATGTCCAGCTTGGAGATGTGCTAGAGCTAGGATATTCTCAGCATGAGTGCCTTGCAGACCGAGCAAAAGAAGCCAAAGTTTATTTATTCCCTCTAGTTGTTCGATGGTCTTAGCTTACTTTTGTGGCATTTTCTTTTCCGCTTGATCATTGTATTTTATATTCTCCAGTATTTTATTCAGATAGTTTGTATAAGGGCATGTTTAGCCGAATATTATGTCTGGAATGATATTTTATTTGTGATATGTATTATTTTATTCTGTGTTGTTCATTATATTCTCGTTACTATGATCGGGGACTTGTGCCTTTGCATTTATTTCTTGACGCTTAGCGTATTAGGTTGAGGAGAAATGTTTATTTTTATTTATTCTCCTTAATCTAATACACCGCGGGCTTGTTCACGTTCTGATTCTCGGGTATTTTGGTAAGCGGAGTGTGACAGGTTTTAGTGGTGGCCCATGCAGGTCACGGTCCCGGTCACGGTCTCGAGTTCCTACCAGTGAGAATATAATGGACAATTTAGATGTATATCATATCTCATTCGTAATACTACAGTTAGCCCTTATCCTATCATCTCGATGAATTACGTCTTAGTCCCTACCTTATCACTTTTGACTCTGGAACTTTCTTCTGTTTCTTGTCTCGTAACTTCCCACTATTTCTTGTTTCTTATCTCCTCTGCTTATGGATGTCGTTCTATATCTGTCCTTGGGTTCTTATTTTAATTCCGAGGACGGAATTTATTTTAAGGGGGGTAGAAAGTAATGATTGTGAATTTTGATACTAGTTAAATAAATTATTTAGAATTTTAAAATATTTAATTATTATTTTTATAAAAGTATTTGTATTTTTCTCGATTTTCTACAATTTTTTATGATTTAAAGTCCAAGTTTTATATTTATTTAAATGATTTAGATATTTATAAATTTATTTAGTGTAGTAAAAAAATTAGAGAAATTAATATGTTGTGTTATCGGTACTATTACATACCATTTGAAATAATACATTGTATTATTGCTACTATTACGTATTATTTTGTGTATTATGTTGAATTATTAATTATGTTTTATTATGTAAATTGATGTATTATTATAATTATTGAGTATCAGTTGTTGTATTAACACAACTGGTATGTTTTATTATGTAGATAATTATCTCATAATTATTTGATTTTAAATATAAGAAATTTTATTTTTATTAATTATTCTTGTTTAATTGTATAATTTCTTGTATTATTTTTACTGTTATGTATTATCGGTAATATTACTACAACTGGTACGTTTTGATGTGTATATAATTTTCACATAATTATTTAATTTTTTTCGTGATTATTATTATTTTTAATTAATTTTTAAAAACCCTAAAATTTCCTTTATATATATGTATATATAGATCTCTCTCTCCTCTCATCTTCGTTATCTCTCTCTCTCTCGTTCTCTTTCACACCGCCCCACCTCTCTTCTCTCTCTCCTCTCCCCCGTTCTCTCCCCCCAACCTAGTCACCCACTCCCCGTCACCACTCCCATCCCGACAGCCTCCTCCCTGTTTGATACGAGTTGCTGTGCGAGCACCTTTGACCACGGAATTATCAAAGGTGGGTTGAGGAGAAAACAATAAGAAACACAAGAACAACTCAGGTTTTGGGCGAAGAAAAATACCTTCTCTAGATTATGAGTATGCAATTTACAATCTCTCACAATCTTACTCTAGAATTGAAGAACAAGCTCTCCAAATCTCAATTATAATTTAATCTCTCTTGATTAAACTCTGTGATTGTTTTTAAACCCTAAAACAATCCCTTATATATGTGTACAAACGAGGCTGGCAAAGTGGTAAATAACCAAACCCAACCCAAACAGAAAAACGCGTAAATAGAGTCCTTAACGAATCTGGAAAACTCAAATGAGTCGACTCATGAACAGTTATGAGTCGACTCATGATCTCATATGAGTCGACTCATAACTGATGAGTCGACTGGTCAGAAACTTTTGTTAACAGGACATGATTTCTTGAGTCGACTCAAAACTGTATATGAGTCGACTCATGACTGATGAGTCGACCCATGAAATGATGAGTCGACCGAGCAGAGACATTTGACAAAACGGCTGGGTTTCGTGAGTCAACTCATGACAGGCATGAGTCGACTTAACCTGATGAGTCGACTCATATACATGTATGAGTCGACTCACATGTTGAAATCTGAATACTTTGACTCTTCGATTCTCTGCCTCGTTCCTTGCTCCAACCTGCGTTCCCCTGTACTGTTTGACACCTCTATTCTTATGCTATCATGAGAATCATCTATCCTCAAGCTTCTATGAGGATCGCTAAGTTCCAAAGAGAAGATACACCCGTATCATGGGTCCCCCCTTTAGGAACTTGAAGTCCCATTCAAGTTAGAACTTCAGCTGAGAAAACTCACGAGCTCCCCCTTCATTGTCGAACCACTTAGCCTTGCTAGGAACTTAACCTTGACGTCCAATGAGAAACGACTCCTTCGTTCCCCGCCTCCTCGTGGTTGTCTTTCGCTCCAATATGCAATCTTCCTTCAGCGGCTCCTCTCTATCAAACCACAAGTCTTCAACATGCGGTAAGATCACCTTGTCATCACCTTCATCATCCAGCAATGGAGGCTCAAACAACTTTAAGTACTCGGCATTGATCACCGAATACATGCCTAAGTAATGTGGTAAATCGAGCTTGAAAGCGTTGTCGCCAATCTGATCGAGAATCCGAAATGGACCATAACGTATCGATTTTAACTTCTTCCCTTCTCCCTTTATCCTCTCCTTACTCAATTTCAGCCACACCATATCGCCTACGCCAAAGTTATAAGGAACCCGATGTTGATCATGCTTCGCCTTGTACCTTGCTTATGACTTCTTCAATTGTGCTTCGACCGAAGCATGAATATGTGCAATCTTCTCCAGAAATCACTGAGCACGTTGTCTTTCATTCCCCTCCTTGTCGTCCATCGTAGCTTCACTCAAAAGCACAAGATCATACGGACTCGGCGGTAAGAATCCATAACAAGTCTTAAACGGTGACTTTCCCGAAGATCCATGAATCGCCCGATTAAAAGCAAACTACAAATATGGTAAGCTCTCATCCTAAGTCTTGGGATGCCTGGAATTATACCCCCGCAACATATGCATCATAATCCGATTGACTACCTCCGTTTGCCCGTCTGTTTGTGGATGAAAGGTCGTGCTCTTCTTCAATCTAGTGTCCATCAGACTCCACAAAGAATCCTAAAAATATTCGAGAAAGCGGCTATCTCGATCCGAAATGATCGAACTTGACAACCCAAAGTGATTCTACACATGCTCAAAGAATAATTGTGCTGCACCCGCTCCCGTCACTGTCTTCTTGCATGAAATTAAGATCACCATCTTACTGAACCGGTCCACCACAACATACAAATAGTCATGTCCATGCTTGGTAGTCAGCAACCCTCCTAGAAAATCCATAGATATGCTCTCCCACAGCCTAGAAGGAACCGGTAGTGGTAGGTACATTCCCCTCTTCCTGTTAGAAGGCTTCAAAATACAGCATAACTTACACCCTCCAACATACTTGGTCACATCCTTAAGCATCCGTGGCCAAAACACATGTCGCCGTAGATTGAGAAGCATCCTCTGAATTCCAAAATGCCCTTGCACACGCGAGGTATGTGCTTCCCTAATCCACTGCAACCTATCACCCTCCTCCGGAATTCATAATGATGTCCCACGATACAACAAGCCATCTTCTCCAAGTACATACTCCCCTCTTTGATCAGCCTTCGCCTGCTCGAACACACTACCGAAGTCTCTACTGGATGCGTACAGCTGCACATGCTTCAAAGGAACCAATGGCTGAATACGCGTCACCACCAATAAAGCCCTTACCGGCAGATAAGATAACATATCGGCCAACTTGTTTGTCGACCCCTTCTTGTACCTAATAATGATGTTGAAAGCCATCAAATAAGACATCCACTTCATGTGCAGTGCCTACTGTAGCTTCGTCTGGGCATGTAAGAACTCTAACGGCTTGTGATCCGAGTGCACAACCACCTCCTTCCCCAACAAGTACACCCTCCAATGCTTAATCGCCTAATAAAGTGCATAGAACTCCTTGTCATAGGTCGGGTAGTTCGCAATAGCACCCGTAAACATCTCAGAATGGTATTCCACTGGCTTCCCATCCTGAATCAATACCGCGCCAATCGCATAACTAGACGCGTCAGTCTCCACCTTGAAAGTCCACTGCAAATTCGGCAATGCTAACATCAGTACCTCCGAGATCTTCCTTTTTAGCAACTGAAACCACTCGAACTGAACCTTAGCCTTTGTGAGGCTATGTAACAGTGTCGCATAAGTCGAAAAATGTTGAATGAACTTGCGCAAATACTAACAAGCCCCCATGAAGCTTCTCACCTCAGTCACTGTCTTCGACGTCGGCCACTTTGTGATCACCGCCACCTTACCCGGATCTATCCTCCTCTGGCCTTTCCCCACGATGAAGCCGAGATACACCAACTCGTCCTTCCCAAACTCGTACTTCTTCTCGTTGAGCTTCAGCTGTCCATCCTGTAACACTCTAAACACCTTCTTCACATGAACAAGATGCTCCTCCCAGGTCCTGCTGTACACCAAAATATCATCAAGGTACACAATCACAAAATCCTCTATGAAAGGTTGCAACAAATCATTCATGAGCCTCATAAAAGTCGCGGGAGCATTGCATAATCCAAACGGCATCACCAACCACTCGAACAGGCCCTGTTTGGTCTTGAACACCGTCTTCCAAGTGTCTTGCTCCTGAATCCTTACCTGATGATAGCCAGACTTCATATTCAACTTCGTGAAAAACCTCGATCCCTCCAACTGGTCCATAAGATCATCGATCCGTGGTATTGGGTAACGATTCTTGATCGTTATCTTGTTGAGCGCCCGATAATCCATGCACATGCGCTAGCCTCCATCCTTTTTGGGCACCAATAACACCGGCGACCCGCAAGGTGAACAACTCGGCACTATCACTCACATCTTTAAGAGCTCCTGAACCTGTTTCTTGATCTCTTCGGACTCTTGTACTGATGTGCGGTATAGGCCTATGCTTGGCAAGGAACTCTTGTCAGTCAACATGATCTTATGATCTACACCTCATCGTGATGGTAGTCCTATGATTTCCGAAAACAAGTCCACATACTTGGCCTTCAAACTGTCAAGATCTCCCTCCTGAAGCTTGCTCAAGGTGGACAAGCATATCCTACTCAGCTGCTCTTCATAAGGCCGAATGAACAACAAAACAAACCTCCTGCCCGCATTCACTAACCTCTTAGCCTGAGTCATCGTCACCAAACTCGTCTCCTACAGAAGAGATGCTGAACGAAAAATGGATTACGCACCATCCTTGGTGAACGTATACTTTTGGGCCCGTCGATCATATACCGCGTGTCTATCCCACAAGTAAGGATTACCCAAAATAACTTGGCAAACATCCAACGGGACCACATCGCATGTGACCTCGTCAATATACGACTCATGAAGTGCAAATCTGAACGTACACTGGTTCACCACACTCAATCCCGCTTCCTTCTGAATCCACCCTAATGGATAGGGCTTCGGATGCTTCACCGTCTTCAATCCCAGCTTCTGTACTAATGCTTCAGATATCAGGTTCTTCTGACTCTCTGTATCTACAATGGCATCCACCAAGCTGGTCTTGACCTGCAATTTCAAAATAAAGAGCTGCTCCCTCGGGTCGTCATCTTCTTTAGTGTCCTGCTTTCCCACCATAAGGTTGAGATTGCTATTGGGTTCAGTCATCCCGGGAACCTCTTTCAGACCCTATGCTATCACGTACGCCTTTTTCTCCTCCTTCTTCTTTAACCCTTTCGGCTCCATATGAGGGTACTTATCCCAGCAACGATCAGCTACATGTCATGTATGCTTGCAATGATTGCATGCCAATCCTGCCTTTCCTGAATCACTCTTCTTCTTCTCTTCCTTATGTTGAGAGCCACTAGACTTGCCTCCCGACTGTTTGGAATCACCCTTCGTTTCGTTGCCCTTCTTCTGTTTGCCCTTAATGGCAATTGCCTTCACGCTCGCCTCTGTAATCGTCTCGATCGTGAACAGTTTCATCTCCTTCTGGATATAATCATTCAGACCCGCCATGTATTTTATAAAGATGGAGTATTCATCTGTTGTGATGTTTAAAACCATCGCATGCTGCTGGAACTCCGTTGTATACTCTTGAACGGTCTGATTGAATCTTTGGCGTAAGCCGTACTACTTGTACCAACGCTCTTCGAGGAACCCCACAGGATAGAACTGCTTCCTCAGTAGCTTCTTGAATTTGTTCCACGACACCGCCTTCTTTTCCTGTTTGCAATAAGACTACCACCACGTTAACGCATTCCCCGAAAGCTTCAACGTCGCGAACACGATCTTCTCCTTGGATGAATATCCGTAGAGAGTGAAGTACATCTCCATACGCTCAATCCAATCATCGAGCTTCTCCATATTGACACTCCCATCATAGACATGAATCTCTACTTTGAAATCAATCTTCAAGTTTTGGTAATAATTCTTACCCCCTGTATGTGAAGCAGACTTAACAACCTCGGCCTCTTCTTCCGAATCTGATTCCTCGTGTTCTTCATCGAACTCAACAAGTTTCTTCTTACCCATCAAAGAAGATCCCTCCTATTTGTCCCCTCCATTGATGAGACCCACGAGCTGAGTAAGAGTAGTCCCAATCTTCTTTATCTGCTTCTCCATAGCGTCAAGTCTTGCTGAGTTATCTGCTTCAGACATCTTCTCCTTCCTTATCTTCTGGACTTCTTTCAAAGAAATAAGGATCTCGCCAAGCTTCTTGTACTGTGATCGAGTAAGGACCATACACAGAATGCCCCTTCACCGGATCTGATGCTCTGATACCAACTTGATACGAGTTACCGTGTGAGCACCTTTGATCACGGAATTATCAAAGGTGGGTTGAGGAGAAAACAATAAGAAACACAAGAACAACTCGGGTTTTAGACGAAGGAAAATACATTCTCTAGATTATGAGTATGCAATTTATAATCTCTCACAATCTCACTCTAGAATTGAAGAACAGGCTCTCCAAATCTCAATTACAATTTAATCTCTCTTGATTAAACTCTCTGATTGTTTTTAAACCCTAAAACAATCTTTTATATATGTGTACAAACGAGAGTGGCAAAGTGGTAAATAACCAAACCCAACCCAAACAGGAAAACGCGTAAATAGAGTCCTTAACGAATCTGGAAAACTCCGATGAGTCGACTCATGACCTCATATGAGTCGACTCATAACTGATGAGTCGACTTATCAGAAACTTTTGTTAACAGGACTTGATTTCTTGAGTCAATTCAAAACTGTATATGAGTCGACTCATGACTGATGAGTCGACCCATGAAATGATGAGTCGACTGAGCAGAGACTTTTGACAAAACGGCTGGGTTTCGTGAGTCGATTCATGATAGGCATGAGTCGACTCAACCTGATGAGTCGACTCATGTACATGTATGAGTCGACTCACAGGTTAAAATCTGGATACTTTGACTCTTCGATTCTCTGCCTCGTTCCTCGCTCCAACCTGCGTTCCCCTGTACTGTTTGACACCTCTATTCTCATGCTATTATGAGAATCATCTATCCTCAAGCTCCCATAAGGACCGCTAAGTTCCAAAGAGAAGATACACCCGTATCACCGTTGGCCGTCTTCACCACCATCTCCCCCATCTCCTTTTTCTCTCTCCTCTTCTTCAATCTCCCTCTCTCGCTCTTTCTCTTTCCCAAAGAACCCAACGTCGCCACCTCCTCCCCCGTTCGTCGCTGTAGGCTGTCTAAAAATCACAATGGGTAGCTGATTAAAACAAGCCCCGATAACGGAAGTCACAATCAAACGACTTCCACGATCACCGCAAACGCGACCTCATTTCTGAGATGATTGATCTTGATGGCTGCGATAACAGCATGATTAATAGAGTTGCTGATGAGCAGTGTAATGATTTTAGAAATAAAAGGTTGGACTTAGTTGGTGAATTGCTTGGTAGAAAGCTGTGGGCAAATATTCGTCTAGAAGACACCATGGATGTTGATTCCCGTCTAAGCTCCTACAACGAAAGCTACAATCAAATAGTTTTCGGGTTGATAAACGAAGAAACTGCGAATGGAGGCCTTTTCACGTAGATCGAGAAGAGTTACAATTCGATGACACTTCCGACAACTGATGGAAACTCTATTCAGCAGTCTTCACAATCTACAGTGAAGGTTACAATTTGACGACTTTCACACTCCACAACAGCTAAAGCGAGGATTACAGAACAACGGTCTTTGCAACGCCTTACAGAAGAAGTTACAAATCAATTAGCTCCTTCTAAAACGCGGAAGTCATCTCCGCGTCACAAATATGGAACAGCAGGCGACCCCCGCGTTTCCAAGTCATAAATTAACGTGAGCGACCCTCGCGTTCGTAGGGGTTCAGCCCATACCGACCCCCGCGTTTTTAAGCAAGGCAACAAGCCAAAACGCGAGCGACCCTCGCGTTCATCAATGTTCAGCTAACACCCAACCTCGCGTCTCAATCCTAAGACACGAAGTTGGGTTCTGAACGCCAAATTGGGCGTTTGACTTGTTCAAACACAAGTCGAACGGTTTCATAACTGTTTCCCACGATCCGAGGGAATCACGCCCACGTAGGAGCGGATTTAGAGGGCAGTTACACCTCTTATCCTCCTATATAAACTCAACAAACTCAACTGAGTTAAGGGCGGACGGATTGGATTCTGGAGATTAGATTTCTCAGAATCTAAACAGGAGTTAGCAGCGGAGGCGAATTCTAGAGGATCTCAACCACTCAGGTTCGGTGATTCAACAGCGGTAGCAACGAAATCTTTCAAGATAAGATTTTTGAATTAATCTCAGAAGATCAAATCTGAGAGGATTCTTCGACAACAGACAACAGCTTGATCATTAACCGAATTTTTGGTTCTAACAACTCTATCTACAGAGTTTAAACTCGTTCAAGAGTTCTTAAACTCATCCGAGAGTTACATATAAAACTTCCTACAGAAGTTCATTTTTCCCACGAGATAAGAGATGGTCGGATCGTCAACGGAGAGCAAATTCGACGCGAGCAATCGAAGGAGGCATTCCATCGCTACCAAGAAGAACCCAGTTTTAAACAAAGGAGAAAACCCAATTTGTTTTCTTCTCTTTTGTAATCAAGTTGTAATCGAGATTTAAAGGAATCAAAATCAAATTTCTTTTATTCTCTTCTTTGCAATTTTTCCTACATACAAAAGATGGCGACTCTGCTGGGGACGAGCTTTTCCGATGAAGAAGTGGTAGCGTAGTCCGACGTCCACCTCATGGGAACGACTGTAGAAACTCTCGTCGTAGAGTTTGATCAAGCGAAATACGAGGAGGCCTTGTCCTCTGGATCGCTTAGCCCCAAGGCTAGGCATGGTGTCCGCAAGATCTCCAAGGAGATCGATTCTGTTGTTGAAGTGCCGAAGAAAGCCCTCTCCTTCGGTCAAGAACTCAAAATGGCTCTGTTGGCAGAAGACCCCACATCCGCGTCAGCAAGGCATGCTTCGGGCCATAAACGTCCCCTGGAGGAGACGAGTTCCATAAACGTCAACAACGTTGCTGCTAAGGCTTTGAAACAAGCCAAGAAGAACGCCGCTCGCCGACGGAGAAGATCCATACGACGAGCACACTTACGTGAGAGCCGAATGTTGGCTCAACACGAAGATTGCGTTCCTGAAACTCCAGCCAAACTTAGCGTTCACAAAACAGAACGCTCGCTTCGTGGCAATGAGCCCAATTACGAGCCTCGGCTAATTCAGCTGAAACGCGACCCTGGGTGGCGTGTTGTCTCCTCAAAACGCAGCCCTCAGAAGGAAGCTGTCAAACGCGACCCTCAGGGAAGCGTTCAATCAAAACACGACCCTCGCGGGTCGGTTTCACCAATTAAACGCAACCCCCAGGGGCGCGTTCAAACAAAACATGACCGTCGTAGGTCTGTTTCACCAACTAAACGCGACCCCCAGGGGCGCGTTCAAACAAAACAGGACCCTCGCGGGTCTGTTTCATCATTTAAACGTAGGCCTCGGCCTAACCTTTACAAATCCCAACACGACCCTCGCGTTAATCTTCAAGAACGCCACTCTGGTGCTGTTCTTCGAGAACGTGATCTTCAAGAGGTCCGCCAGGTTCAGAAAGATCAGCGTGGTTTCAAAATCCACGTTCGACAAGAACTAGTCTCACCTACCCAAGGGCAGGGGGTTCCATCTCCACTTCCAAGCCCGGGGAAAAGTTCCTCCCAAGTTCCTGATTTGCGGGAATTATTATCAAGAGGAAAACCAACAACACAAGCAACTCACTCATGCCAATGTGAGAGGCTTATTTCGGCGGTTCTTTCGGAGTGCCATTGCTGCACATCCTCGCCTCGGCAATCTGTGTTTGAAAGGTTAACAAATGTTGTTAGGCCTGCCAAACGACAACGCCGACACAAAAAGAAATCTGAGTACCCTCAGGTCACTATCAACATGATCGGCCGAGGGAAAGCTTCGCATTCCGATTCCGACGAGTCGCAAAGAAGTCACTCCCCAACTGTTAGGGAAATTTGTGACCAACTCGAAGGAGTATATCGGAATACTCGGACTCGAACAGGAGCTATTCGCCCAGTTAACTATCAAAAGTTAGTCAAGGGTATTACAATAAGTGATGAACACTCGGCAATAGCCGAGTCTCAATCTTCAAGCTCTGCCGGAGCACAAGGAGTTTCTGCCTACATGACGGAAAGCCCCGAGGATATAGCCAAAAAGGTGAACGAGCACCATGTCATGCTCCAGGCACAACAGGAGACACTTCTCCAATTAAAGGATATGTTGGCCCAGCTCCTCGCCGAAAAAGGGCACAAACCTGAGTCTTCCCGGAAGACAACTTCAAAGGGAAAGCAGAAAGCGCACGAACATTCAGATCGTGAGACTCACAATCTTGAATCCTCTTCCGAAGGTGAGAAGGAGATGGAAAAAGAACTGCACCCTCAGTCCACCAAAGTGGATGAGTTAGAAGCTCGTCTTAATGCAATTGCTAACAGCAGCGAGCTCCGCGAAGAAGGAGTGGTTCGACCTTATCCTGCAGAATGGGATACAGCTCCCTACCCGCCAAAATTTAAGGCTCCAACCTTGCAACCGTTCGACGGTACGGGATCGCCAAATCAGCACATTTACTACTTCAAATCCCAAACTGGAGACGTGGTAGCAAATGACGCCATCTTGACCCGCTTATTCATTGGCACGCTAAAAGGAGTTGCCTTTGAATGGTTTATGAAACTGCCTGCAGGATCTATCCAGAAATGGGTAGACCTGGAAAGGCTATTCTTGGCCAGGTTCTTTGAGGACGACACGGAGGTTTCAGTCCCAACTCTCCTCGCCACCAAGCAAAGGAAGGGAGAGTCCATCAAAGCCTACGTGGAAAGATTCCGTAGCATGGCATTGCGATGTCCCTCAGGTATGACTCAATCAACTCTGGTTGAAACATGCAGGCACAACCTGCAGACCCAACTCCTTGCTCAGATGGGAGTAGCAGAGTGTCGCTCCTGGAGACAACTAGTGTCGCAAGGGGAACAAGCCGAAGAGATTGTTGCTCGTGTCAAAGCTGAAGAAGTGCCACAACCCAAACCGCAACAGCAACGCAATCAGCAAAATGCCCAGCGGTCTAAGGGAAAAGAGACTTTGGCAGCCGACTACACGCGAGTTCCGCCGCCGAACAAGCAAGGCAAAACGCTAAATCAGCAAAGAGCGCCCAAACAATACTCATTCAAAGAGGAGCATGTGGATACCTTATTCCAATTGCTTCGAAAGAACAACAAGCTCCAGTTGCCTGAAATCAGGAAGCCAGATGAAGCAGGAAAAGTGGATGACCCCAACTATTGTCGTTACCACAGATTTCTGGGGCACCCTACCAAAAAGTGCTATGTCTTCAAAGACATCTTGCAGAATTTGGTAAACGCTAATGTGCTCACCTTGAAGCCAGAGCAGAAGACCGTATCCACTAATATGATAGCGGTCCAATTTGGTGACTTTCCCCCGGTGGTAACCGCGAACGGTGTTGTACCCATCCGCAAGGGAGAAATGCACCTAAAGAATGCTGACTTGCATAGTCAGAAGGACAGGGGGTTGGTACCCCTCACCACCCCAAAAGGGGAAATCATGTGGGTCCACCTTGACTTGCTTGGAGATCAACAGTGGACGAGCACCTCGTCCAGAAAGAAGGGAGGCAAGGCTAAATCTTCTAACATGATTAGCCCCTCCATTACCGAAAACGATGACCACCTCAAACCTCTTACTGATTCAGAAGAGGAGAGGATTGTCCTGGCAGCATATCCAGGAGACAACCCTGGCACTCGGTCAGGAAAAGCCTACTTGAGGGATTACGGCCAGAATGCTCAAGAGGTGGAAGAACAGCCCCAAGACGCTGGGGGTTCTGTACTGAAGAAGCCGGTCGACAAAGGCAAACAGAAAGAGCTCCGATTCAATAAAAATCTTCACCAGGAACTCGGAGAGTCAAGCGCTCCCTTTCAATTCAACGTCATGGCGCAATTGGCCAACATACCGGCCAGAATCACTTTATACGAGCTCTTGAAGTTATCAAAAACTACCAAGGAAGCTCTGATCGAAGCTTTAAAGAATACGGAGAGCTTTATTACACAAGTCACTCCGATTCCCGAGGCTTCCGATGATCAAACATGTCTGCAATGCCTGCAAGCGGCAAGAAGTCTACCATGCATATCATTCACACAAGAAGACATGCAGGTCAAACACGAACATGACCGACCACTGTACTACACAGGGTATATTGGATCTTCGGAAATCAGTCGTGTTCAGGTTGACCCGGGCTCCACACTCAGCATCATGCCCTACAGGGTCATGCAGGTATTAGGGATTCCTATGCACCGACTGCACACTACTCAGACTACTATCTTCGGGTTCAATGCAAATAGTACCCGACCCCTGGGGAAGATCAAGCTCAGGTGCCAGATCGGAGATCTCAAGTCTGAGGTAGCATGCTACATCATAGATGCGGACACGTCTTACAATCTTTTGCTAGGACGACCATGGATACATGCAAACCGCATTGTCCCATCCACCCTGCACCAGGTTATGAAGTACGTCAATGACAAGGGCGAAGTTCGAACCTTAATCGTAGAAAAATACCCCTTCCGAGGAGTGGAAAACTTTCACACAGACTCGGTTTTCTACCTGGAATCCCAGGAAAAAGAAGATGCGGACAGTGGCAATGAAGCTGACATTGAACCAGATCCTGAAGAAGATTGTCCTTGAGAATTAAACTTTGATGTAATGGGTCAGGGTGAAAGTAATAATGATGTACCAAGTGGGGGCGAGTGGTGCATTAATGAAGATTTCATTTTAGCGTACTTGTCTGATGTCTCTCTTAACAATAAACAAATAGAGAATAATTCTAGTGCAGGTACCAACCCATGGCACGTACTGTGCACAGAAGCATCACTCACATTGCCGATCAAGTCGTCTTTTATTTCAGACGAAGAAATAGAGGACGCACAGAAGGCTTTCTTTAAAGTCCCATCCAAAAGGAAAGGGCGGAAGCTGATCTGTTTTGGAAAAGTCAAACTGATACAACTCAAACGAGGAAGTTCGGAGGAAGATGATGGAGTTCCTCAATTCCATTATCACGAACCTAATTCCCTTCGACTAATGAAACAAATGGGGTATGACTTTAACGAAAAGCAGGGTCTAAACTTCGGGAAGGGAAGGCGAACACCAATCCGAATGTCCCTAACCCCCGAAGGGAAACCCCCAGATTACTATCAAAAGACTAGAAGGGGTTTAGGATTTGTCACACCTCCCGCTGTCTCAGAAAATAAAATAAGTAGTTATCTGCGTCAGGACCGCTCATCCGGAACATCTGCATATGAGTCCGATGTCAGTGTCGGACCTCTCTTTAGAAATCTGACCGTGAATATGGTTTCAATCGATCACCCGGATGAAGATGCAAGGAATGATGAAGGGTTAATGGAATCGACCAATGACCCCTGGATCAAACGTCTTAACATTTTGTGGGATATGCGATTCGAAGAACGTGAACCACCCACTGAAGATAAAGTGGTCCAGGTTAACATGGGAGACGAACATGACCCTAAACCCATTTTCATAGCCGAAGATTTATCATCATCCGAGAAAGAAAATCTTATATCTCTCATCCGAGAATATATAGATGTCTTCGCTTGGAATTATGAAGACATGCCTGGTCTCGACCCAAAAGTGGCTATGCACCGTCTCAACATTGATCCGGATGCCAAACCCGTTAAGCAACAACAACGCCGGTTTCGTCCAGAGATCATGGGAGCAATTGAGTCTGAAGTGAAAAAGCTTATAGACTCAGGCTTTGTTAGAGAGGAACAACACCCGGACTGGGTGGCTAATATTGTTCCCGTGCCCAAGAAAAACGGTAAGGTCCGTATATGCATCGATTTTCGCGACCTTAATGCAGCTTGTCCGAAGGACGAATTCCCGCTTCCTATCACGGATGTTATGATCGATAACACCTGCGGATATGAAAGAATGTCTTTCATGGATGGATTCTCCGGGTATAATCAAATCAAGATGCACCCGGACGACGAGAAGCATACTGCATTCAGAACACCGCTGGGGGTGTATTGCTACACAGTGATGCCCTTCGGCCTGAAAAATGCAGGCGCAACTTATCAACGTGCAATGAACACTATCTTCCACGAACATCTGCGTAAAAAGATAGAATGCTATGTTGATGACATAGCGGTGAAAAGCCAATGTAAGGGTGATCATCTTACAGATCTGAAGACAATGTTCGATATCATGCGGACACATCAGCTGAAGATGAACCCAACAAAATCATTTCTCGGAGTATCAAGTGGAAAATTCCTGGGATTTATTGTCACATCCAAGGGGATTTCTCTGGATCTAGAAAAGGTGCGCGCCATCCAAGACATGCCACCGCCAAAGAACCTCAAAGAACTCCGAGGTTTGCAAGGTAGACTAGCCTACATCCGAAGGTTCATATCTAACCTTTCGGGGCGTGCCAACCTTTCTCGAAACTCTTGAAGAAAGAAGTATCCTTCGTGTGGGATGGGGAATGTCAAAAAGCATTTGAAGAGATCAAGAAGTATCTCACCCAGCCACCGGTTCTCGTGGCTCCTATATCAGGAAAACCATTCCTATTATATGTGAGGGCTATGGATCATTCGCTGGGAGCGCTGCTGGCCCAGAACGATGACCAAGGCCAAGAACAAGCCATCTACTATTTAAGTAGGACCATGATGGGAGCCGAACATCGGTACAACCCGGTCGAGAAAGAATGTCTCGCTTTGGTATTCGCGGTTCAAAAGATGCGACATTACCTAGTTGGACAGACAATTCATGTCATCTCTAAGGTGAATCCTTTGAGAGTCCTGATGACGAAACCATCGTCTCTGAATTGCCGGCTTGCAAAATGGGCCATCCTTTTGTCACAATACGACATGCAATTTATGCCCCAAAAGGCAGTCAAGGGTCAAGCATTGGCAGATTTCTTGGCCGATCACCCGGTACCAGGGACATCTAAGTTGTATGAAGAATTGCCCGACGAAATCGCCGAAGCTTGTGTTGCTCAAGAATCTACACAAGTATGGAAACTATTCTTCGACGGCGCGTCTAGAGCAAACCCTCACGGAGCGATTACTGCGGGAGTAGGAGTGGTGCTCATATCGCCTAACGGCCACGTAATCCCAAGAGGATTTTCCTTAATCGAACCGTGTACCAACAATGTAGCTGAGTATAACGCATTATTACTAGGGATGCGGCTTGCCGAAGAACTCAACATTCGGCACCTGGAGGCCTTTGGCGATTCTCAACTCATTGTGAATCAAGTCCGAGGGGAGTATGAAGTACGTCATGAGGACTTAATCCCATACTACTTCGCAGTGCTGAGGCAAGCTAAGCAGTTCGAGGGATTCTTTATCGAATACATTCCAAGAGCCCAGAACGCTTACGCAGATGCTTTGGCTTCATTGGCAACTTCGCTGGCATTACCACCAGGAACCGAAACGACAATTCCAGTCTCAGGATGTGAACTATACTCCTCCAAGATTCCTAAGGAGGAAAGCTCAGACAAGGCATTGGCGGAGGAGGTCTGTACAACCTCCATAGAATTCGAGTCTAGAGATTGACGATTTCCATATGTTGACTATGTCCTATACGGAATTTTACCCAATGACCCTAAGGAAGCGGCCGGCATCAAACAAAAGGCCCTCCGATTCTATTACGATGCAGTCACTCAGACTCTGTATCGTAAATCCCATGACGGGGTTTTGCTTCGATGTCTTTCTCGAAAGGAAGCAAGGGAAGCTCTTAAAGAAGCCCACGACGGAATGTGCGGAGCTCATCAGCCCGGAGCTAAACTAGGAGATCGCCTCCGGCGAATCGGCTATTATTGGCCAAAGATGTTCTCAGACGCGATTGACTACGCTAAAAGTTGTCATGCGTGCCAAATTCATGGGGATTTCATCCATCAAGCACCTGGGAACTTACATCCCACATCTGCGTCATGGCCATTTGAAGAATGGGGCATGGATATTGTAGGTCCAATTTCTCCTCCAACTTCTAAAGGACATCGGTTCATCCTGGCTATAACTGACTATTTCTCCAAATGGGCGGAGGCAATCCCGTTGAAAGAAGTCAAAACTTCCAACGTAATTAAATTCGTCAAACACCATGTTGTCTACCGTTTCGGAGTCCCGAAGCGGATAGTTCATGACAATGGGACACAATTCGTCAGTTTTGGATTCCAGAGATTTTGTGACAAATTCAGAATCCAGAGCGTTGCATCTACGGCATATTACCCGTCGGCGAATGGTCTTGCAGAAGCCTTCAACAAAACCATCGTGAAACTTCTCAAGAAATTCGTTTCCAAGAGTCGACGTGATTGGGATGAAAGACTCGGCGAATGTTTATGGGCTTACCGTGTTAGACCCTAGAGGGGGGGTGATTAGGGTCTTATGCTAATCTAATCC
>BQKN01058442.1:2905-33816 GCA_022839385.1 Asparagus kiusianus | reverse complement strand
CACTTCCAACTTATCGATTCTCATCAATAGAACGATAAGTCCTCAAAAGTTGCTCCGATCGCAACACTTTCAACTTATCGATTCTCATCAATAGAACGATAAGTTCTCAAAGTTGCTCCAATCGCAACACTTCCAACTTATCGATTCTCATCAATAGAACGATAAGTCCTCAAAGTTGCTCCGATCGCAACACTTCCAACTTATCGATTCTCATCAATAGAGCGATAAGCCCTCAAAATTGCCCTGATCGCAATATTCCCCTTATCAAGTCAAGACTATATTTCTGGCACTTACGGACTTCTTTCAGTGTTTAACACCAAAATAACACAGGAAGAATTCTGTTTTGCGATTCAATTCTGGGAGAATAATCAAGTATTTATCCCTAACAGCTGAGTATTCTTTGTAATTTGTTGTCTAAAACCAAGACATGATAAGTGCCGAGAACACTAAAAGATCAATATCACTTTTTATTCAAAAGCTAAAAGAAAGTGATACAAGACAAAACTTGTTCTTATCAAAAGAACATAAAAAAAAATTTGATAGACTAAATTCACTCATGCATCAAGTCAAAAGCTGCAAGTTGAGTCTTGAGCTCAGCTAATTCTTTCTCGTGATCAGCTCGCACTATAGCTTCAGCCTTAGCCCGGAGTTCATCCGCACTTGGTGTAATGATGGCCGCCACTTTGTTCCTGGCCTCCTCTAGGGCTAAAGCCTGTGAATGATATTCCAAAGCACTGTTGGCATCCTGGGTGCTGAGGATATTAACGACGTTTTCTTCACGAGAAACTTCGGCCTTCAAGCGTAAGACTTCAGCCTCGGCTTCAACAAGTCTATTACGGAGCGAATTCAGGGAAGTAGTCGAGCGTTCTAGTTCTTCTCGCTTCTGAATATGACGCTCACGAAACTCCGCAGCCTGGTGCTCTTTCTCAGCTAAGTCCCGCTCCAGTGATTCCCATTGTATCACTTCGGCAACTTGAAGATTAGCCAGAGTTGATACAATTTGTGGCTGGAGGTCGCTATGACCCATGGTCTCGAAGCGTTGTAATTTCTCCTCCAAACGGAGGATGATTTCTGAGCAGCGCTCGAACCATTAAGGTTCGCCCACACACTTAATATTGTTTAAGCCTGCTTCCAGGAGAGGTCGAAAGGAATTCAGAGTCCCTTGACCATTCAGCAAAGACTCAACCACCGTCTTCGCAAGAGTGTTTAAATACACCAAAGATATCTGAAGGAACTTAGGTGCATTAGCAAGCCTGATGGTCGCACCTGAAGATACCCCTTCAGCAGCTGAGGTTAGTGCGTTAAGACGATGGCTAGTAGGCGATCCCGGTGCCGAAGCTGCAGAAGCAATCAAAATATTCAATTGCGAAGGGCTTGAGGTCAGGGCCATCAATGCCTTCGCTTGAGACGAGCTTGGCCCAGCCTCTGTCGGAGCAAGTGAGATCTTCATCACCGCTTTTGGTGAAGTGGCCACCACAGAAGAATCATGTAAGGCTTGCTCCGGCAAAGAAACCGATACCTGCACGACCGGCTGTTCTGGAGGAGGAGTTGCTACAGTGGTTTCAGGCAATGTAACGGATGAAATGGTGGTCTCGGGCAATGCTGTAGGCAAAGCAGTTGCCGGAGGGGAGCTAGGTGTATGTTGCTCTTGTAAAGGGGCCGACGCTGGCGCAGGTTCTTGCTCTAAAGGAGCAGCTGAAGTAGTCCCGGGGGTTGGCGAACCTGCACGAAAAAACGATCGGAATGCGGAAAAAGCGTGCGGGATAAGTCGAAACAAACTAAGCTTACCGGTGAGATAAAAAGGCGTATAACCAGATGCCTTATCAGACAGAGCCTTGGGAGCATCGTTAAAAAGAGTTATGTCTTCCATTGAATCGCGCTCCTCATCTTCTGCGTCGTCGTCCGGCAAGTTGCCAACTTCAGCACCTTCATCATCTTTATCTTCGTCAGCTTCACCGCCGATCGAGGAGCCTTCATAATCAACTCGTTCCTCATCTTCTTGAGCAGCTGAAGACCCAGGAAGATTTGTGCCAACGGCTGGTTTATTCATAAGTCCTGTGGTAGGACTAGAAATTAAGTCACCGGCTTGTGACATTAAAGCTGAAGGAGAAGGTGATGGATTCTCTTCAAGACCCTTTGGTTCTGATACAGGAGACGGAGGAAGATCCATCACTGGAGCAGATTCTGCGTCTGCAGTCAGTAACTCATCCTCCTCGTCCTCAGGGGGATGATAAGAAGAAGCTTCGCCTGAAAGGGCTGGCCCCTGAGAGCGAAGCCCGGTTCTATGCGGTAGGCCCGCTACAGATGACTCCTGTTGGCCTTCATCTACGGCAGCCCGGAAGGCTTCAGCCATCAATTTGGGTTTTGATTGGCTTTTGGGAGGAGAATCAACCAGCAGTTTCTGACGGGTTTGCTTATCATACTTGCCGGCTTCTTCTGCGGAAAGTTTTCTTTTTCCCATCGCTCTCGTAATGGGAGGCTCAGCCGCACGTTGTTCTTCTTCTGGAACAGGCTCAGCTGTTTGTTCTTCTTCCTGCCCAACAGGCTGATCCTCGACGGCTAAGAACTCATCGATCCCTCTCAAACGGGACGTCTTTGACCCCCTCCTCAAAGAATACATGTGCCTGATCTCTTTCAGACACGATGTATTTATGTTGTAATTGGGAATCTGGGACGCTGCGTGATACCAATTACAGAAGCTTATGGAGGTGTAGGATTTGGCAGTTTTGTGGGGAAGCCTGAAAACGGCCTTGGTACAACCTGCTACAGAATAATACCAAGCCCTAGCTCCTTCATACAAGTTGCCTATGACCGATAGTTGAGGACGAGGGTTACCGACGTACACTTGGTCGTACCCAAACTGCCGGGCAAATCTATAAGGTTGGTAGGGCTCGACGAAGCAGTTGACGCCTTGCCGGAAGACTAAGTAGCTTGGCCTAATAGAGAGAAGCCAATGGAAAACACCTCCGTTGAGCTGAGTGAATCCATTAGGGCCTGCTACGTCTTGATATTCCGCACCGTAGATACCGCCCTCAAAATCGGGGAAACATCGGTAGATATGGAAGTTGGTGTCTCGCGTTAGGATTTGGCGAATCCTAACCATGTATCCCCCTTCCCATTTCGCAGATTCTAATCTCTGTATGAATGGGATGAATGAATCTCCTGGGGCAGAGGCTGCACTCATCAACGAAGAGCAGTGTAGCACGTACCAAGCCATCAAATAAGTATATGGCATTGGCACCCTAGGATTAGGAGTCTTGAAAGTCTTGCGACCCTCGGACTCTATCTCTGTAGTATCAACGAAGTCCGAAGTCAACTCCCGCAATCCGAATTGTAGACAACCCACCATAGCACTGAGAAGGCTCACAGGCCTCCCATGGGCTAGAAGGACGGCGGGGTAAATCACCTCAATAGCGAGAGCATCGATCGGCTTGGTCGGGACGACGCACCGCTTGAGCCACAGCATCAAATACCCAGCCAAAAGCGCCGTATCAGAGATAGGGAGCAGAGCTTGGTAATGGAAACTCTCGAATTCTGTATGGGCCGGGAAAACATCTTCCTTGGCCTCATTGGTGTAGTGGGAGGTAGCATCATCAATCCTAGCCTGAACCTCCTCTAAGGTGCTTGCAGGCAATCGGGTCACTAAGCCTCCCTTATTGCCCAAGTTCTGGAATAGATATTCCGCCCAAGACACCTGTTTAATACCGCTTCCGCGGGCCCCCGTCAGCTGCATACAGATGTGGAAGTGACACATGACTTCCCACAAAGTGTCGTAAATTTCGGGGCTGGCCTTCTTTAAAAGTTGAAGTTCTGCCGATCCCGGAACAAATTCTTCATACGGCAAATCTCCAAGAAGAAGACCCGAGACTTCGTGCATCTCATGAAGAGCGAAGCCTAATTCCCCCACAGGGGTGAAAAAAGTGCAAGTATCAGGATTATACTTCTCCAGTATAGAGAAAAAGTGAAAGTGACTCTGGACCATTCCGAATTTAGTGGCCCGCACAGGAACTTTCAAACCAGCCTGGGAGAGAGGCGCATCCAGTTCGTCCAAAACAAACTTGGTCATCCGGGTCCACCACCCTGACACTGGAGAATGAACCCAGCCAGGAGTTCTGAATCCTTGCGCGGGAAACTCCCCTTTCTTCTCTACAAACCTCCTAACAAAAGTCCTCGCGGGACTAGCCACTTCGCCAAGGGGATACTCCTTAGCGAATAAACCTGGTCGCAAAACAGTCACTTGTCGACCATAACCTGCTGAGCGGACTCCATAGAAAGTCAAATTTCCAAGAGCAACTCCGTCTTGATCCTTAACCAAGGGCCAATCCATGTGTCTCGGGACGGATGCACACTGGAAATAAGATATAGGGAACATTCTCTCCATGTTGGGTAAGAAAAGGTTGCGGTCTCCAACTTTCCGCAGCCACTTATAGTTCCCGTCATAAGCGGTGTCGGCGTCAAAATCAACAAAGTCCCCGAAGAGGAATCCAGGTTTGACTATTGGCTTACGGTTTGTGTGCTCAAACTTAGCGTCCGTAACCAATGTCCTAAGAGTCGCGGGAGAAGCTTTTGTGACTAACTCTGTGCGACTCTTATCCCTAATTCTGAAGACTGGGAGTTCTAGGCGCGAGTTGAATGTCATGTTTATGTCCACGCCACCTACATGTCCAAAATGGTGGCGAAAAAGAAGAGGTTCGCTGGTATGACGCACTGCAAAACAAAGAAAAATCAGCTAAGTCAAAAGCAAAGCCCAGACGCGAAGGTCGACACCCGCGTCAACCAAGTTCAAACGCGAAGGTCGAACTTCGCGTCAGAAAAGTTCAAACGCGAAGGTCGAACCTCGCGTCAGAAAAGTCAGATGCAAAGATCGAACCTCGCGTCAGAAAAGCCAGATGCGAAGGTCGACACCCGCGTCAACTAAGTTCAAACGCGAAGGTCGAACCTCGTGTCAGAAAAGTCAGACGCGAAGGTCAAACCTCGCGTCAGAAAATTCAGACACGTAGGTCGACCCTCGCGTCAGAAATACCAAACGACGGAGTCCAGCCCCGCGTCATCTGAAACGAGTTTCCTCGTTGGGTCCAAAGACCAAAACTTGCCGATGCAAGTTCAACGACCACGAAGTCCATACTTACCACCGATCAAAGGAAGGTGAGGCGGCATGTTCACCTGAGCGGCAGCGCCGCCGGCCGGCGCTGATGACGTCGACTCTCGAGCCGCAGCGGCGTCAGATCGGGAAGAACGAGGAGCTTCGGATTTCTTGGGTGCCATGAGATCTCGTCGGAAGAGATGAACAGTCGTCGCCGGAGGAAGAGAACGAAAATTTTCGTTGGAATTTCAAGAAGAGTCGAATGACTCTGATTTGACCTGAAGCGGTCTATTTATAGACAGCTGGATAGGCTGTCAAATCGTAACAAACGGGATTCGAGGTCAGAATCCCGCCCGAACCGACCCTCGCGTTCGGGTCGGTTGAAATTTCAAAACGCTGGGCTCACCCACGCGTTCCAATTCTCAAATACATAAACTGTTTATGCATTGGATTATTATAATGGCAGCTCTCTGACTACCAAGGCTATGACACGGCCCCAGATAAATAAGAGCTAGCAGCAATCATCAAGGCGACCAAAGCCGAGGAGAAATTAGCGACTCCGCAGGGGAGTCTGTTGAAGAAGCACAGATAGATTACAGTCAACAACATTGAAATTAGCTGGCTCGATCAGACGAAGTGAGTAATCAGTTCACTAGATTTTGGGATCCAAAGTATTCCGAAAATTCGTCTCAGTCAACCGCGAACTTTCGAAAACTTTAGAGGGGGTTCTGTAGGCTGTCTAAAAATCACAATGGGTAGCTGATTAAAACAAGCCCCGATAACGGAAGTCACAATCAAACGACTTCCACGATCACCGCAAACGCGACCTCATTTCTGAGATGATTGATCTTGATGGATGCGACAACAGCATGATTAATAGAGTTGCTGATGAGCAGTGTAATGATTTTAGAAATAAAAGGTTGGACTTAGTTGGTGAATTGCTTGGTAGAAAGCTGTGGGCAAATATTCGTCTAGAAGACACCATGGATGTTGATTCCCGTCTAAGCTCCTACAACGAAAGCTACAATCAAATAGTTTTCGGGTTGATAAACGAAGAAACTGCGAATGGAGGCCTTTTCACGTAGATCGAGAAGAGTTACAATTCGATGACACTTCCGACAACTGATGGAAACTCTATTCAGCAGTCTTCACAATCTACAGTGAAGGTTACAATTTGACGACTTTCACACTCCACAACAGCTAAAGCGAGGATTACAGAACAACGGTCTTTGCAACGCCTTACAGAAGAAGTTACAAATCAATTAGCTCCTTCTAAAACGCGGAAGTCATCTCCGCGTCACAAATATGGAACAGCAGGCGACCCCCGCGTTTCCAAGTCACAAATTAACGTGAGCGACCCTCGCGTTCGTAGGGGTTCAGCCCATACCGACCCCCGCGTTTTCAAGCAAGGCAACAAGCCAAAACGCGAGCGACCCTCGCGTTCATCAATGTTCAGCTAACACCCAACCTCGCGTCTTAATCCTAAGACACGAAGTTGGGTTCTGAACGCCAAATTGGGCGTTTGACTTGTTCAAACACAAGTCGAACGGTTTCATAACTGTTTCCCACGATCCGAGGGAATCACGCCCACGTAGGAGCGGATTTAGAGGGCAGTTACACCTCTTATCCTCCTATATAAACTCAACAAACTCAACTGAGTTAAGGGCGGACGGATTGGATTCTGGAGATTAGATTTCTCAGAATCTAAACAGGAGTTAGCAGCGGAGGCGAATTCTGGAGGATCTCAACCACTCAGGTTCGGTGATTCAACAGCGGCAGCAACGAAATCTTTCAAGATAAGATTTTTGAATTAATCTCAGAAGATCAAATCTGAGAGGATTCTTCGACAACAGACAACAGCTTGATCATTAACCGAATTTTCGGTTCTAACAACTCTATCTACAGAGTTTAAACTCGTTCAAGAGTTCTTAAACTCATCCGAGAGTTACATATAAAACTTCCTACAGAAGTTCATTTTTCCCACGAGATAAGAGACGGTCGGATCGTCAACGGAGAGCAAATTCAACGCGAGCAATCGAAGGAGGCATTCCATCGCTACCAAGAAGAACCCAGTTTTAAACAAAGGAGAAAACCCAATTTGTTTTCTTCTCTTTTGTAATCAAGTTGTAATCGAGATTTAAAGGAATCAAAATCAAATTTCTTTTATTCTCTTCTTTGCAATTTTTCCTACATACAGTCGCCGCACCACCACCTTCAGTCGTCAACCTCCTTCACCTCCGCCTTAACCGAACACCCTCAGCCCGCCGCCGACTCCCTCTCGTTCTCCTTCCACCACCACACCGCCCCTCCTTGACCGAGCAACCCCGCCATATCTCCGCACAGCCCTGTCGGAGCCCACCGAGACACCCCGACGATCCCAGCAGCGTCCTCCCCACCTTCGGCAAGATCAGACAGCAAGGATAAGCTACAAACAGTGAGGAACGAGCCCGAACAACGACGAACAGTGAGCAGAAAACTGCAGTTTTGAGCCTACTTTGCAAGCACTTTCTGATCACCTCCGATCTCCTTTTCCGCCGATTTCTTCTCTGGTGAGTAACCCTACATATTTCCTATCACAACCAATTTGTATCATGCTATAACTCATTCTCTATCTCTCTTGATAATATTTGAAAGATCGCTCGACGGCAGCAGCGCGCAGAAAACAGCAGCACTGTGCCGACTTCGCACGCATTTTTCGGCCACCTCCGGTCTTCGTTTTCATCACCGTCTTCTTCGGTGTGTAGCCCTTTATATTGACTATCACATGGTATCTCCCTCTCACTTGGGCTCATTTTCTACCTCTCGTTATATCGCTTCGAATATTGCTAATCGCTACTAATACCTCACTTTTTGTATTCTATCACATGATTGACCTTCCGACGAGCCACAGAACCCGTTACGACCCGTACAATCACCTAACGACCTCCACTACCCTCTACGATATCCTCGATGTCACGCCTCGCTTCTCAAAATATTCAGAAATCAGAACGTGAACAAGCCCGCGACGTATTAGATTGAGAAAAAATATACACTATCATTTTTTTCCCTTTTCTTTTCTTCTCAATCCAATACGCTAAGCGTCTAGAAATAAATACAATGCAAAGGCATAGGTCCCCGATCACAATCAACAAGAATATAATAGACAAACTCAGAATAAAAATATCATATCATAAATGGGATAACATCCGAGACATAATATTCGGGTCAACATGCCCTTATACAAAATGAACAAATGACTACTAGAGAAATATAATACATCGTTCAAACTGAAATGAAAAGTACTATAAGAGTAAACGGAACCATCAACTAATAAATGGAAAGAATAGGCGTTAACTCCTTCTTCTGCTCTGTCTACATGGCACTTCTGTTGAGAATCCTCTGGCTTCTGATGATCTTCCAGCTGAACATATTCCTTCTCTAAGTCTGACGTACACCAGAGAAAACAGGTGTACGTCAGCGTGTATGGCACACAGAAAGACCCCACAAAACAAATAGAATAATAAAAACCAAAGCGGAAAGCGATACGATAACAGAATGACAGAGAAAATGTACAACTGGAAATCCAACAAAATCAATCAAGTAACAAGTCAATCATGCAACTAGCGATCAGAACAATCATCCAACTAACTAGGTCATACAACTAGATGGATTAATACTTAAAAATCTATAAAAGAGACGTAGTACGTCGTGCGAAATAATCCACATAAGGAAACCCTCATGTATATACCATATGTCTCAAATTGTAGATAATTAAATATTAACCCCGATCTATGTATGAAAAGAAACACAACTGGCCTACATCTCACAGGAATCCATAATCATCTAAATAACGAGGTCATGTAACTAGCCATTCTATAACAGGTCATTGGTCACATCTCACATAGAGTCAACACTCCTGTCATCGGATAACTGGCTGTTCACAAATTCCCTATGTGCATCCAATACCGCTACACGAATCGATCAGAGGACTACACGCAATCTGATTTCGTCCTGGTCCGAACTCAAGCAGAACTCGGGTGACTACACAAATTCACTTACTAAAGTGACTACACGAATTCACTTTAGCCCAACAAACCAACCCCAGTGACTATACGAATTCACTGGCGCGAGCCTGGAAGATACATCAACAGCTATATCCGATCACATGAACATGGACTTCCCCATCCCCACTCTTCTCGTTTTTCTAAATCAACCATAATCCTCATTGAAACTCGGGTTCACCACCTAAACTCAGTCAACACACCCACACATGTCACTAGGTCTGTTCATGACGCATGAAGCCACTAAGTCATGAACTACTAAGGTTCTCAAACACAACATGAGCAATACATAACAGACATGTCAAATATGTTAAAATAATCGTAAAATGTGAAATATGTTCATAAACATCAAAAACATACATGCAGTCTGATTTTATCAATATCTTGTTATCCAGCCCTCTAAATTATTCATACAAAATCATAAATTTCTTAAAATCCAAAATAGATAATTCTTTTGCAAATAAATTCATTTAGATCATCATAATTATAAAAATAATTCTTTTTCCAAAATAATTCCTTTTAAATTATTATAATTTTTCTAAATGATCTGTTTTCAAATAAATTCTTTTTAATTAATATAATTATCTAAAAATAATCCTGCTGCTAAAATAAATTCTTTTTAATTAGTCATAATTGTTCTAAAAATATTGTTTATCAGATTGTTATGATTTATCTAATATTATTTCACCAAACAACCCAAACTGATAATTATTTCATAATTTAAAATATGCAGATAGTTCATAACACTCTAAAATGTAAAGAATGACAAGTCAAGAGAGTATCGGGATCTTACCTTGGGGTTTCGTCGAACGAATCGACGCTGATGTGTGAGACTACGGCCCGCGGATGAGGCGACGGCGTCGGTGGTGCACGACGGTGAGGAGGGATCGGACTGCAGTGGCGACGGTGGTGGTCGAGGCCTTGGGACTAGTCGGCGATGAGGTGGTCGGATCAGGGCGCGGATGGTAAGGTCGGAGGGCACGACGTCGGAGCTCGGGGAGTGGACTGGCAGTCGGATGGGTCCACAGGGGGTCGTCAGGGCGGTGAGGCGATGACGAGAAGGGGACTGATAGGAGGAGGTGGTTGGGCAGTCGGCGAGCTGGGGCTGGAGCTCGGAATGGCGGCGCTGCTGGAGGAGCTCGCTGACGGCGGTGAGATGAGGGGGTGGCTGTTGAGGAGTTAACGGATCTGAGAACGTGATTCTGGCTGGAGGCGCCATGGCTCAGGGAGGCTGACAGCTGCGGGGTTGTCGAGTTGGCGAGGGGGTTTGCGCAACGAGGTCTGGCGGACGTGGTGGTGGACGGTAACGAGGAGCTCGCCGGCGGTGGCTTGACGCGGGGGTGGTCAGGCGGCAGATCTGAGCTTGGTCGGGTGGAGCGGAGAGGGTGGTGGTTGGAGATGGTTGAGGCTGACGTAAGAGCACCGACAGGAGGGTGGTTGGAGGCGGAGGTGAAAGCTGACGGGGTTGGGTGGTCGGCGATGGGAGAGGCCGGAGGTGGTTGGGGAAGGTGATCGGATATGGGTTCGAGCGCGGGTCGAGGCTGGGTGTTTTCGTGAGAGAGAGAGAGAGAGAGAGAGAGAGAGAGAGAGAGAGAGAGAGAGAAGGCGGCGACTGCATTGAATACGAGAGAGAGGGGGGATATATATATATATATATATATATATATATACATATAATTAGGGTTAGGGTTTAGGGTTTAACACACAAATAATTAAAATAAATAATTATGATATTTAAAAAATTAAACTAATTATGAAATAATTATCTACAATTAAAAACGTACATGTTGTGCTAATACAACAGTTAATACGAAATAGTCGAAATATACCCATATTGTACAATTAAACGAGAATAATTAATAAATAAAATATATTTACTTATATTTAAAATCAAACAATTATGGAATAATTATATACACAGTAAAACGTACAAGTTATACTAATACGACAGATAATATATAACAGTAGAAATAATACATCAAATTATACAAATAATACGTAATTATATACAACGTATTATACGAAAATATACGTAATAATAAAAATAATACAACGTATTATTTAAAATAACATGTAATAGCATCGATATCACAATAGATAAATTCCATAAATTTTCACCGTATAAAATTAATTTATAAATATTAATATCATTTAAATAAATATAAAACTTAGACTTTAAATCATAGAAAATTGTAGAAATTCAAGAAAAATACAAATACTCTTTTAAAAATCACAATTAAATATTTTAAAATACTAAAAAATTATTTTAACTAGTATCAAAATCCATGATCCTTACACTCGACAATATTCCCGAGGCAAGATCTCGATTCTCGTTTAGTTCCGTTTTAATTATTATATTTGTCATACGTGCGAATTTACTTTTTTAATTATTTTATTAGAATTTTAGATCTGTTAATAATTATCTACGTGGGTTTGATGAATAATATTAAATGAATCTAATTATGTGATAAATATTATTTTTTGAATAATTATAATATTTTTAAAAATTTATTTTGTGGAAGGAAATTATTTTAGAATGATAAATATTTTTAAAAGAATTTATTTTGAAAAAATAGACTCTTTTTAATTTATGAGAATTTATCTTGTAAAAAGATTATTTTGAATTTATAAATTTATTATTTGAAGAGATTATTTTTAGAATAATTATGGTGATAGATAATTTAAAAAGAATTTATTTTGTAAAAGAATTATTTATTTTGAATTAATGTAGCTTATGATCGTGTGATTGATGGTTGTTGACCGCGACATTTTATGTACAAATCATCCGCCAATTTCATGTTTCTTATTCTGATTACGTGACATACCATGTTTTATTTACATAATATTAGTTGCCTTGGTTGTTTCTTGTTGTGACTGAGAATCGTTAGAAGTTTATGACTACAGTGATATGTGTGACATGAATAAGACCTAGAGGCTGTTAGACCCTAGAGGGGGGTGATTAGGATCTTATAATAATCTAATCCGATTTTATGCCAATTAAAACTTATTAACAAGTTATCTTAGCAAGTATGAAATACAACAATATATATGATCTAGGATAAGCAATATGAACAAGATATATCCTAACAAAGAGATATAAGCAATGTATGTGCAAGGATATATAAACAATACAAGGATAAATAATCTAAACTAGATAGTGGACATACTAAATAGTGAGACAATGGCGAAATGAGCAATGAGCACAAATAAGAATAAACGCCAAGGCAAACACAAACACAATCAAATGATCACGGAGTTCGGACCTTCCGTCCTACGTCTCAGCTCCCCACTCTCAGGGAGAAATCCACTATCACGACCGGTTTTTCTACGCTCTCCCGAATAACGTTTACAACCACACTATGTCGGTTTTCAACGGTCACCGATCGACGTTCACAATCACTCACAGTGTCGGTTTTCAACGTTCACCGATCAACGTCCACTCCTCACACTCGGTTTTCTAGCTAACCGAAAACCTTATAATCTCACAATTGTAACAAATAATAAATTTGTTCTCTACAATAGATGAGAACACAATGAAAGCTCACACTCAATTGTTACAACTTCCCACAATCCAAATTATACTATGAATGTAAATACAATAAGCTCAAAGGTTGTGTGTGTAAGCAATGAGAAAATCAAAACAACTAAACTCAATTAAAATCTAGCATATAGAAATTATGAACAAAACAATAAATAGCTAGAAATATACTTTAGGAATTCTTCTCCGAAAATCAAGTTGGAGAGGAGGATTAAAATGAAGTTCAAACACTGTAGATGATCTTCTCCACTTGTAAAACAATCTTCACAAACCAAACAGACTTTCAACCCAACTAAAACCCTTTTCAAAACTCTTTTAAACTTCTTTAAAACTATCCATTGGGTTACTGAGATAGAAGGGGTTTGAGGGTTTATATAGAAAGAGAAAACAATAGCAAAACCCCAAAACAAAACAACAAAAATCCCAGAAAATCAGGAATATGATTCTGTACAAAAAGAACCGTTGGGTATACGGCGGTCGACCGTGGAAAACTCGCGGTCGACCGCGAGCCACTTTCGAAGCTCGGAATTTTTAAGAAACTTTGGTGGTCGACCGTGACGGTAGACCGTGGGAAAATTTTAGCTGACGGTCGACCGTGACGGTCGACCGTGAAAGTTTCTGCTGCCCACTCAGGAAAAGACATAGGCGCGGTCGATCGTGGCGGTCGACCGCAAACTGACATATGAAAAATTCAGGTTCGAAAGCAGTTTGCTGATTTTAAAATGCTATTTAAAAATATCAAATAAATTCCAAAAATTATGAAATTTTGGGAATTGATTGTAGACATGATAATACACATGCTACAAAAACTGGTTTTCTAAAAAGACTTCCCAAATGAGAAATATCATCATTTTGTAAAATAGTCCAAAACATGAAAGTCTGAACACATGAGTTTTGACATTTTAGCTTAACCATATTTTGAACCATTACAAAATAATTTCATAGACTTAATAAAATATGTATATGCTTATTGTTAAGTCTATAAACCAAGAAAACAATATTTTCACAAATACAATAGAAAACGAAACATATGAGTATGTATATGAAAATATATTTATTTCATATCTAAGTAGTTAAACCAAATCACAATAATAAATATGAAATATGTAATTTTATATTTGAAAACCAAAACTTGTATTGTATATATATATATATATATATATATATATATATATATATATATATATGACTACATATATATTCAAGGAAACTAATAAAATGTGTGTGTATATGATATTGAGCTTAACGTACTTAACACACATAATATAACACCTAAACTAAATTACCCAAGCAATCTTGATCTTCAACGAAGCTCTATCTTGGTACACTTGCGGATGAAGCATGAACTTGAATAGCGTAGCTTCACTCCACCATTCCTCCAACCTCCATTGGATATGTTCGTTGAAGCGGGGTTCCATCCAACCTCCAACATATTATTTGCCTAGAATAAATATAAAACACAAACACTAGACAAACAATATTAGATGTAAATTGTTTGTAAATCATCATCAAAATAAGAAGGCAGCCAATCTCTCCCTTTTTGATGATGACAAACAATTTTCAAAAAGGTTATATGCATGAAAAGAAATGAATATACAAAGAATAATATATCATGCATATAAATAAGAAAGAATATACTCACAATATATCTCCCCCTTTGACAACATCAAAAAGGGAAAAACCATATAGATGAAAGAGAGCGAAAGCTCCCCCTACCTATAAGCATGTGTGAGTATAACACATAGAAAGATATAGGGATTGCTCCCCCTATCAAAATGCCTCATGAATGTATGAAATGAATGCTAAGGCATACATATGTGAGAAAGCATAGATTAAAAACATACTAAACATAACTCACATACAAAAAAGATAATGAGAACACATATAAATATGTTAATATGAAAGAAGTGTCTCATTACACAATTATAAAAACATATTGTATAAAAATAGATTTATGAAATCAAAAGATAGATCATGAGAGTCACACAAAAAGTTTCCAAATCAACCAAATGAAATCATAAATCAAAGTGTAAATCCAAAAACAATGTTTGATTAATAAAAAAAACTTTCTTTATAGGACTTGATCAAATCACTCATAGAATACATTATAAAACATATTTGAAATTTGAATCATCTATTTGTGCTTATATAATAAATTCAAACGAACAAATCAAACAAAATTTTCATAGTTCAAAAATAAGATTACAAAACGAACAAGAATCATGAACTATGGATAAGAAAGAAACCATCTTTAAAAGTATAAACCAAATCATCATTGATTTTCATAAATGAGAGAGGCAACCATATCTAGCTCTTGAGCTAGTATCAACCCATATTGACATTTTAGCATCCGGTAAACAAGATTTGGGAATAAACACCCAATAAACCCGGAGGGTATATAACTACAAACCTCTCATTTAAAATTAAAACTCATAGTCATGAAGACAAAAGAACTGATCAAAGAAAATTTATTTTCATGTTCAAAGATTTCAAAGCATAATTTTTTAAAACCAAGAAAAGGAAAAATAAAAACATTCAACATTCTTGGTTTAAACTCAAATTTGTTTTGGTACTCAAGTATTTTTGGTACCTAAAGGTTTAGGGACATGACCCTATCATTAAAGATCAAAGCCCTAGGGTTATGAACCCTCTTGGGCATATGTGGTGCACTAGCACGATCAAAATAATAATCTTACAAATGACCTTTCTGATTGCAATTTGTGCAATGAAAGAGATCCATTTGTTTTAGTGGACCATTAGTGTAGAACCCCGTAAATTTTACATGAATATATGTGAATTATTAGTAAATAAATAATTCTTTTATGATAAATAGCTTGTGGTCATTGATGTACATGATAACAAGTTATTTGAGATGATATGAGAGTATGGGTGTAGAGCTTTGTGCGTTGGATTTTGCAAATTAGCAAAACATGCACAAAACTGGAATTTTCCAGTTCAGTCGACACATTAGTCGACTGACAGTGTCGGTGGACACATCAGTCGACTGATACGCTGATTTCCAGTTTTTCCAGTTTTCGGGTCTATTTTGTTTTGGTTCGGGTTTGGGTCGGGTTTAATGGTTCGTATATATTCTCCTTCACCCGAAATCATCTCCTCTCCCCTTCAGATCAGAGAAACCCTAGCCCCCTCTCTCCTCTCTCAAACCCTAGGGTAGTTCTTAGTGATTTTGGGGCGAAATCGGAGGATTTTCGTCAGTATTTTCAGTTTGTAGCGAAAGGAATCACTCCCCCTCAGATCCAGGAGCTTTTCGTCACCTCGGAGGCGAGTAACATCTCGCCCAACCTTGTTCCATCCTTTTTAAACGTTTTAAAATGGTTTTATTGAGATTTCTTTGGCCTAAAACGTATTTTGTGTACAAAGATTGCATTTTTATTTCATATAACATGAAGATGTGCATTTTTAGTTTGATAAACAACTTAGTAATGTTTTGTGAATTTAAAATCCAGATCTGAAATGTTTTATGAGAGATTTAACATGGGTTTTGTTTTAAAAAGGGTTTTTTTTAAAACACAAATACACATGTTTAGAGTTTTGTTTATGTATTTGTACATGAAAGTTATGTTTCAGTTAGTTCATACATGTTAATATAAGTATTTTTCATGCCTGGGATTGATGGGGATGTGTTTGGATCAATTTTGTGGTGAATAACAACCTGTGCAGAGTTTCTGCAGGCCATCGGTCGACTGATCAGTCGACCGACGGGCTGAAATTTCAGCGTCAGTCGACTGATCAGTCGACTGATCAGTCGACTGATGAGCTGTTTGTGTTTTCTCAGTTCCTCAGTCGACAGATCAGTCGACTGGTGAGCTGAGACTGTGTTGCCTGTGTAGTTTCGGTCAACATATGAGCCGACTGACGTCATCAGTCGACACATCAGTCGACTGATGAGGTGTTTTATAGATTTTTGATCTGTTTGAGTTGTTCTTCAGGGTTGCCTCGATGACCTGACACTTGTTCGCCATGTTAATGATTTATCTGTACATGTGGGTTGACTTTTGACACAAGTTTAGACATGTACATTGAGATGCGTGCGAGTTTAGATTTGGTGTATCTTTTCGCATATACTTTACATAGTTACACAGTCCTCGTGTTGGACTATAATACATAGAAGTCCTCGTGTTGGACTATAATCCATTTCAGTCCTCGTGTTTGACATTTGCCACTTACTCCATGTGTTTGGAAACCACGGTACTTAGTTCCTGTATCGCACATATTTCTTAACCTTGTATATGACTTACTCATAGGAGTTTATGACATGACACTTATGTAGATTATGCCATGATTTCATGATACTCGTGTAGGCTATGATGTGACACAGTATTTATACTCTGAGATTTTGTTGTATTTCTTTTATTATTGTTCCTGTACTATGACCTCGGGTTTGGTGTTTAGGGATTTACAATTTGAGATACAAGGTATATACATGAGGGTTTCCTTGTTTGGATTATTTCGCTCGACGTACCTATGCTCGTGTTGTAAATTTCTAAATACTAAAATCCTCTTTAGTAAGATCAATGATTTTAGATTTATTATGTATTATCTGTATTTTCATATACAACGAGCCATTTTCCTTTGGGGTTGGTTGTGATGTTGCTCGCTAGCGCTTTGACGCTCGTTGTCCCTCCCCCTTTCAGGTAACGAGCCAGGAGCCCGGAGAGTCGCAGGTTGATGGCGACACACTTTAGTGTTCAGTTGTCCATTTTAGCTATGATTTATTTTTGGAGCTGCACTGTAGTTTTGTTAGACATTTAAGGATATTATTCTAGAATTTGTAAAGGCTGAGTGCCTTATTTCTTCTTGTCAGATATTTGTATTCGAGACTCGTTGAGTATTCCAGTTTATCTATTCAGACATTGATCATGTATTTTCTGTATGTTGGATGATGAAATATTAATGTGATCACAATCATTTCATCAGTTATTTCTTACATTATCTTTTACTTGCTTTGTACCTACACCTGTTGTTGCCTCTACTAGACAGATGTTAATTGTGATGGTGAAACATGTTATTGCACGGTGTGGTGCATGGCAGGTTTGACATTCTTGGTTTCACCTTGGACTGCAGCCTTGTGTGAACCCAGGGGCGTCACAGTTGGTATCAGAGCTCTAGTTCCAGTATCCTTAGGATCATCCTGTGTCGAGTCGTGGAGCTAGGATAGAGTTTCTTAGGATTCATGTATAGAGTCCGCAAGGATTTCCTAGTATGAGTGAGGACGATATATGCGTATATCTCAAAAAAAAAATTTGAGAATTTTTTTTTATATGACAACTATTTTTGAATAAGTTTAAAGTAATTGTGCAAATACTATATGTTGTGAAAATTGTATTGTGATATGCTATTTATAAAGGTCTATTTTGACTCATGAACTTTTATTTTTCTTACCATCAGGGAGAGAGATGGCAGGACGTGGTAGACCTCGTACCAGGAGAGCTAGCCAGGCGGAGTCACAGTAGACTCCATCAGATCAGCAGCCAGCTCAGTCCGAGCCTCAGCAAGCTCCACCCGAGCCGCAGCAGGCTCCTCAGTATTTGGTGGACATCATGGTTCCTCTCATTGCCCGAATGACAGCCATTGAGGAGTTGGTGACGACTCATATATCACCACGGACACCACCACCACCGGTAGCTCAGCAGCAGGGGATACATGCCGTTCCTGTCAGAGAGAGACCCCCAGAGGTCATGCCTACAGCCATTCCTCTAGCAGTCCCGGATAGAGCTACAGAACAGGAGGCTTGGCTCCGTATGGTAGAGAGGTACCAGAAGATGAGGGCACCAGAGTTCTAGGGATCACCAGACCCTCTTGCAACCCATAAGTGGAAGGAGGATATGGGTAATATCCTCGACATACTCGGTGTAGATTCAGTTCAGAAGCAGAGACTGGCATCCTACAGCCTGAAGGGAGATGCCGGGAGGTGGTACCGACTCCAGTTTACTCCAGAGCAGAGGATGACCCTCACATGCGAGGACTTCATATACTTCTTTGATGGGCAGTACATTTCTTCTGCAGCACGGACTGGGAAGGAGCTTGAGTTGTCCCGGTTGACTCAGGGGGACATGACAGTTGCAGATTTTGAGAGCAGATTCATGGAGTTGCTACATTTCACGGGTATGTGGCAGACAGGAGAGCGTCAGGCTCAGATGTTCTTAGCAGGGCTTCGCCCTAACCTCCGCCGATACCTAGTCTCGAGGAGGTTCTATTCGGTTAGGGAGGTAGCTGAGGCCGCCACTTCGTAGGAGATTAAGACTAGCATGTTCCAGAAGGATAAGGAAGGGAAGGCCAAGGCAGGGCAGAGCGGTGACAAAGGCAAGAACAAGAGATCTTTTTCTGAATATCAACAGCAGCATCAGGGCTCTTATAAGAGGGGACCCCAGCAGGATCAGAGAGCGCATCAGCAGCGCAAGTTCCAGGGATCTTGTTTTAACTGTCACAAGATCGGGCATAAGGCATCGGAGTGCCGTAGCGCACCAGCAGGAGCCCAGCAAGGCAAGGGTCCGAACCAGCAGCAGCGCCAGCAGGGCAGAGGTCAGGGCCAGCAGAACAGACTTGAGACACCACTAGCAGCTCAGAGGACTGAGGGGCAGATTCGGGCAGTTCAGGATGTTCCTCAGGAGCAGATTATCCCATATTCTCCACCACCATCAGCAGAGCAGTCTTCAGCCACAGGCAGGGTATATGCAATAGTTCCCTGTGATCATGGAGCCAGCGGAGCCGTGGTGGAGGGTACGTTCTTTGTGAACTCTCTTCCCGTCCGTATTCTTTTCGATTCGGGAGCTTCGCATTCTTTCATCTCGCATGCATTTATGACTAGATTCCAGCTCGTAGCTCAGCCTCTAGACACCCCCCTATCTGTTTCCACCCCTTTAGGTGAGGTATCGCTTCTGGAGAGTGTTTGCAGGAGGTGTACCGTCAGTCTAGACGAGTCGGAGTTCATAGTGGATTTGATAGTGTTGCATATGTCTGAGTTCGATGTCATCCTTGGTATGGATTGGTTGTCTTCCTACCATATTAGTATTGACTGCTTTGCGAAGACAGTCAAGTTGCGAGCGTCCGATGGGTCCGAGATGATCGTAGCCACCTCTCAAGGCAACCGATTTGCGTAGTTATTTCTGGCGTACATCGAGGAGGTGATGCGACGGGATCAGGGAGCCGAGTTATTGGAGACTAGAGTTGTCTCAGAGTATCAGGATGTCTTTCAGGACATACCTGGATTACCTCCAGTAAGAGAGATAGAGTTCTGTATTGAGTTGCAGCCAGGCACAGCCCCGATATCCCGCGCACCCTATCGTATGGCACCAGCTGAGATGAGGGAGCTCCAGACCCAGTTGGACGAACTGTTAGCTTAGGGTTTTATTCGTCGGAGTCATTCTCCGTGGGACGCGCCAGTCCTCTTCGTGAAGAAGAAGGACGGTAATATGAGATTATGCATAGATTATAGAGAGTTGAACAAGGTCACTATCCGGAATAGGTACCCACTACCTAGGATTGATGACTTGTTTGACCAGTTGCAGGGAGCATAGTTTTTCTCGAAGATTGATCTTCGTTCTGTCTATCATCAGTTGCGGGTTCGGGAGATGGATGTTCCCAAGACCGCCTTTCTTACTCGATATGGGTCCTTCGAGTTCTTGGTCATGCCATTTGGGTTGACCAATGCACCCACGGTATTCATGGATTTGATGAACCGGGTTTTTCATCCCTTCTTAGATCAGTTTGTGATCGTCTTCATCGATGATATACTCATTTACTCGAGATCGGAGGCAGATCACGAGGAGCATCTACGGATAGCGTTGAGGACTCTTCAGGAGCATCAGTTATATGCCAAGTTCAGCAAGTGTGAATTTTGGCTTTCAGAAGTCAGATTTCTTGGCCACATCATCAGTAGAGAGGGCATAGCGGTGGACCCGGCTAAGGTCACGGCAGTTCTTGATTGGGATCCACTGAAGACGGTGTCAGAGATTCGCAGCTTTTTGGGTTTAGCTGGATATTACAGGAAGTTCATTCAGAACTTCTCGAAGATTGCGACGCCGATTACACGCCTTACGAAGAATGGTGTACAGTTCATATGGAGCATGGAGTGCCAGAAGGCCTTTGATATTTTGAAGGCTAAGTTGACTACAGCACCAGTTCTGACTATTCCGAGCAGTGACAGGACATTCGTTGTGTATACAGATGCATCGTTGGCAGGCTTAGGAGGCGTATTGATGCAGACTCAGAGGGTAGTAGCCTATATCTCAAGGTAGTTGAGGGTGCATGAGCAGAACTATCCCACTCATGACTTGGAGTTAGCAGCAGTAGTGTTTGCACTGAAGTCATGGAGGCACTACTTGTATGGAGTGCAGTTTGAGTTATTCACAGACCATCAGAGTCTGAAGTATCTCTTTTCTTAGAAGGAACTCAATCAGAGGCAGAGGAGGTGGATTGAGTTTATTAAGGACTACGAGTTTGCTATCCAATATCATCCGGGGAAGGCGAACGTTGTAGCAGATGCTTTGAGTAGGAAGCGTCGACATCGGGTTACGGCTTTGAGGTGTTCATTGTACAGAGACCTTATCACTCTTAGTCAGTTTGATTTTAGACCCGAGATTGGAAGAACCAGTGCATTTTTGGGAGTTGTATCAGTGCAGCCATCTTGGAGTACCAGAGTTGTCAGAGCTCAGTTGGGAGACTCTTGGATTCAAATCCGAAAGGAGGAGATTTCCAAGGAGCCTAAGGCTGATTGGACCATTAGAGCAGATGGAGGCCTACGGATGAAGGGTAGATTGGTTATGCCAGCCAGTGCAGAGCTGAAGAGGGAATTATTTGATGAGGCACACCGTACTCGGTACATAGTGCATCCAGGAACCATCAAGATGTACAAGGACCTGAAGAGACATTTCTGGTGGAGCGGTATGCGTAGAGAGGTTGCAGACTATGTGGCTAGATGTTTCACCTGTCAGCAGGTGAAGGTAGAGCATCAGAGACCGACAGGGACACTTCAGCCTTTGCCTATTCCGGAGTGGAAGTGAGCGGATATTTCTATAGACTTTATAGTGGGGTTGCCGAAGTCAATGAAGGGGAATGATTCTGTTTGGGTGATAGTGGACCGGTTGACGAAGTCAGCACATTTTATTCCGGTGAGGATCACTTATACAGCCGAGGCTTATGCGAGGATCTTCATTCGGGAGATAGTTCGACTTCACGGAGTGCCAGATACGATCGTGTCGGATCGGGGATCGGTTTTCACTTCACATTTTTTGGAGGAGTTTCCAGGACTCATTTGGCAGCAAGCTATCTTATAACAGTGTATTCCACCCCCAGACGGATGGTCAGACGAAGAGGGTGAATCAGGTGTTGGAGGACATGTTGCAGGCATGTGTCATTGACTTCCAAGGCAGCTGGGAGGATCACATTCCATTGATAGAGTTCGCTTATAACAACAGTTATCAAGCGACAATCGGTATGACTCCGTATGAGGCATTATACGGGAGACCCTGTAGATCACCGATATGTTGGACAGAGCCAGAGGATAGCCTGATGCTTGGACCAGAGCTAGTGAGGCAGACTACTGAGAAGGTAGCTTTGATTAGGGAGCGGATTCTAGCCGCTCAGAGTCGGCAGAAGAGCTATGCAGATAAGAGGCGGAGACCCCTAGAGTTTCAGATTGGAGATTTGGTTATGCTTAAGGTATCGCCTATGAAAGACGTGCAACGATTCGGGAGGCGAGGGAAGCTTGCACCGAGATATATTGGGCATTTTCAGATTCTAGAGCGTATTGGAGCTGTGTCATACAGACTAGATCTTCCAGCATCTATGTCTAGTATACACAACGTGTTTCATATTTCTATGCTTAAGAAGCACTTGCATGATGAGGAACAGCAGCGAGTATTGGATGCATCGGAGATCGAGCTTCAGGATGACTTGTCCACTGTTTAGATTCCGGTTTGTATACTTGTTAGGGAGGACAAGAGACTCAGGAATAAGGTGATTCCCTTAGTGAAAGTTCAGTGGAACCGAGGAGGCATTGAGGAGATTTCTTAGGAGCGCGAAGAAGACATGCGTCGCGACTACCCACATTTGGTTAAGCAGGTAAATTAATTCCTATTATGTTTATATCTTTGGTTATGTTTACATTTAACGCTAGAATGAAGATACTTTCACTTAAATTTTAATCTTTTGGAACACATGGTATATGTATGGGGGGTTCCTTGTTTGGATTTTTTGCCTGATGTACTAGTTCCACTAGATTAGGATTCGAGCAAGAATATTATCATTCTAGATCGTTAAGTATAAATATCCCTATATGTTATCTAGTAATTCATTTTTTTTTCGAGATTCGTATAATTTCCAAATTTCGAGGACGAAATTCTTTTAAGGGGGGAAGAATGTAGAACCCCGTAAATTTTACATGAATATATGTGAATTATTAGTAAATAAATAATTCTTTTATGATAAATAGCTTGTGGTCATTGATGTACATGATAACAAGTTATTTGAGATGATATGAGAGTATGGGTGTAGAGCTTTGTGCGTTGGATTTTGCAAATTAGCAAAACATGCACAAAACTGGAATTTTCTAGTTCAGTCGACACATCATTCGACTGACGGTGTCGGTCGACACATCAGTCGACTGATACGCTGATTTCTAAATTTTTTAGGTTTCGGGTCTGTTTTGTTTTGGTTCGGGTTTGGGTCGGGTTTAATGGTTCGTATATATTCTCCTTCACCCGAAATCATCCCCTCTCCCCTTCAGATCAGAGAAACCCTAGCCCCCTCTCTCCTCTCTCAAACCCTAGGGTAGTTCTTGGTGATTTTGGGGCGAAATCGGAGGATTTTCGTCAGGATTTTCAGTTTGCAGCGAAAGGAATCACTCCCCCTCAGATCCAGGAGCTTTTCGTCACCTCAGAGGCGAGTAACATCTCGCCCAATCTTGTCTCATCCTTTTTAAACGTTTTCAAATGGTTTTATTGAGATTTCTTTGGCCTAAAACGTATTTTGTGTACAAAGATTGGATTTTTATTCATATAACATGAAGATGTGCATTTTCAGTTTGATAAACAACTTACTAATGTTTTGTGAATTTAAAATCCAGATCTGAAATGTTTTATGAGAGATTTAACATGGGTTTTGTTTTAAAAAGGGTTTTTTTTAAACACAAATACACATGTTTAGAGTTTTGTTTATGTATTTGTACATGAAAGTTATGTTCCAGTTAGTTCATACATGTTAATATAAGTATTTTTCATGCCTGGGATTGATGGGGATGCGTTTGGATCAATTTTGTGGTGAATAACAACCTGTGCAGAGTTTCTGCAGGCCATCATCGGTCGACTGATCAGTCGACCGACGGGTTGAAATTTCAGCGTCAGTCGACTGATCAGTCGGCTGATAAGCTGTTTGTGTTTTCTCAGTTCCTCAGTCGACAGATCAGTCGACTGGTGAGCTGAGACTGTGTTGCCTGTGCAGTTTCGATCAACATATGAGTCGACTGACGTCATCAGTCGACACATCAGTCGACTGATGAGGTGTTTTACAGATTTTTGATCTGTTTGAGTTGTTCTTCAGGGTCGCCTCGATGACCTGATACTTGTTCGCCATGTTAATGATTTATCTGTACATGTGGGTTGACTTTTGACACAAGTTTAGACATGTACATTGAGATGTGTGTGAGTTTAGATTTGGTGTATCTTCCGCATATACTTTACACAGTTACATAGTCCTCGTGTTGGACTATAATACATAGAAGTCCTCGTGTTGGACTATAATCCATTTCAGTCCTCGTGTTGGACTATAATCCATTTCAGTCCTCATGTTGGACATTTGCCACTTACTCCATGTGTTTGGAAACCACGATACTTAGTTCCTGTATCGCAGATATTTCTTAACCCTGTATATGACTTACTCATAGGAGTTTATGACATGACACTTATGTAGATTATACCATGATTTTATGATACTCGTGTAGGCTATGATGTGACACAGTATTTATACTCTGCGATTTTGTTGTATTTCTTTTATTATTGTTTCTGTACTAGGACCTCGGGTTTGGTGTTTAGGGATTTATAATTTGAGATACAAGGTATATACATGAGGGTTTCCTTGTTTGGATTATTTCGCTCGACGTACCTATGCTCATGTTGTAAATTTCTAAATACTAAAATCCTCTTTAGTAAGATCAATGATTTTAGATTTATTATGTATTATCTGTATTTTCATATACAACGAGCCCTGTTCCCTTGGGGTTGGTTGTGATGTTGCTCGCTAGCGCTTTGACGCTCGTTGTCCCTCCCCCTTTCAAGTAACGAGCCAGGAGCCCGGAGAGTCGTAGGTTGATGGCGACACACTTTAGTGTTCAGCTGTCCATTTTAGCTATGATTTATTTTCGGATCTCCACTGTAGTTTTGTTAGACATTTGAGGATATTATTCTAGAATTTGTAAAGGCTAAGTGCCTTATTTCTTCTTGTAAGATATTTGTATTCGAGACTCGTTGAGTATTCCAGTTTATCTATTCAGACATTGATCATGTATTTTCTGTATGTTGGATGATAAAATATTAATGTGATCACAATCATTTCATCAGTTATTTCTTACATTATCTTTTACTTGCTTTGTACCTACACCTGTTGTTGCCTCTACTAGACAGATGTTAATTGTGATGGTGAAACATGTTATTGCACGATGTGATGCATGGCAGGTTTGACATTCTTGGTTTTACCTTGGACTGCAGCCTTGTGTGAAGCCAGGGGCGTCACAATTAGCTCGTGCACGGGAATCATTTGCAAAAATATATTTTTCTTTTAAATTGTTTTACAAATGAGAAACTCTCTTTAAATCAAAACAAAACTTGGGCAAATGACCAAATCTACCATAATGATCACACTTAAACTTTTGTGGTCTTTTAAAATCATTTGGCAAAAGTGAAGTCATTTTCAAATCATAGCAAAATTTTGCCAAATGGCCAAAACGTCCACAAAGATCACAAAACACATTAGCATGTTTATGATGTGCATGATAAGCATATGCATGTGTATATGATGAAGAAGCTACATGAGATGCACAATGATCATTAGCATTGTTATGTTTGTGTGAATCATAGCAAAATCTAGCAAGATAGCCTTTATGACCGCAAATTGTGCATTTGTAGACTTTGCTATATATGTGTGCATGATGAGTGGATGATTTTGACTTAGACTTGACACACATATTCACAAGCTTCTTATGGTTGTTAATGCATGTATTAAGAGTTGAATCTAAAGAAGAAATACGGTTTTTAACATTGTTCAACTCATCATTAGGCATATTAGCATTAACTTTAGAAGTAGAACATAAATAATCATTTATAAAAGAAACAGTATCATTTTTTATGTTCTCTACTTCTAACATGGCATTATTTTTTTCATGAGTTAAACTAGCAACATTTAAAGTTAAAAAAACATGATCCAATTTTAATTTTTTATTGTTTTCTTTAAAGATCACATTTTCATTAGAAATAGTTTCAAACTTAGATGCTAACAACTCATGATCGGATTTCAAATCTTCATGTTTGCTTTGTAAATCAATAAAATCTTTATACAATTTATTATAGACATGCAATAATTTTTTACTAGCACAAGCAAGTTCATCACTAGATAAATCATTAGTGGTTTCGAACTCGCAAACCTCAATAGGGCTATCGCCTAGTGGTCGTGTGCATGATGCTCCATATGAGCTTGAAGCCGGATCCTTCAAAGCTTGTCGGATCGCCTCCAAGTCCCCTTGATGTGCTTCAATAAATTTTCATAAGGTGTAAGAACTATCAAAATGAACAAACTTATTAGACAGAGATGAATCAAATGCATTATGTAAGAATTCCAACAAGAGCTTGTTCATAATAAATAATCTTTTATCATTTTTATTCCACTTGGATTTCTCCAATGTAGGCACAATATAAGTACAATCAATGACTTCCCATAAATTAATATTTTTAGATTGAACAAATATTTTGAATCTAAAACACCATTGAGCATAAGGGAAAACATTGAATTTAGGAGCAATACTAGAATCATAGCCTAAACAAGATGCATCATTCATATTCATAATTTGTAAAAATACGCAAGTAAGATACAAATGCAATCAAAACAAGATTAGTACAAAAAGATAACTTAGATCTTTAACTCAAGGCGATTAGACCTTAAATCAAATAGCACCAAGCTCTGATACCAATTGTTAGACCCTAGAGGGGGGTGATTAGGGTCTTATGTAATCTAATCCGATTTTATGCCAATTAAAACTTATTAACAAGTTATCCTAGCAAGTATGAAATACAATAATATATATGAGCTAGGATAAGCAATATGAACAAGATATATCCTAACAAAGAGATATAGGCAATGTGTGTGTAAGGATATATAAACAACACAAGGGTAAATAATCTAAACTAGATAGTAGACAAACTAAATAGTGAGACAATGGAGAAATGAGCAATAAGCACAAATAAGAATAAACGCCAAGGCACACACAAACACAATCAAATGATCACGGGGTTCGGACCTTCCGTCCTACGTCTCCGCTCCCCACTCCCGGGGAGAAATCCACTATAACGACCAGGTTTTCTACGCTCACCCGAATAACGTTTACAACCACACTATGTCAGTTTTTAACGTTCATCGATTAACGTTCACAATCACTCACAGTGTCGGTTTTCAACATTCACCGATCAACGTCCACTCCTCACACTCGGTTTTCTAGCTAACCTAAAACCTTACAATCTCACAATTGTAACAAATAATAAATTTGTTTTCTACAATAGATGAGAACACAATTAAATTAAGCTCACACTCAATTGTTACAACTTCCCACAACCCAAATTATACTATGAATGTAAATACAATAAGCTCAAAGGTTGTGTATGTAAGCAATAAGAAAATCAAAACAACTAAACTCAATTAAAATCTAGCATATAGAAATTATGAACAAAACAATAAATAGCTAGAAATAGAGTTTATGAATTATTCTCTGAAAATCAAGTTGGAGAGGAGGATTAAAATAAAGTTCAAACACTGTAGATGATCTTCTCCACTTGTAAAACAATCTTCACAAACCAAACAAACTTTGAACCCAACTAAAACCCTTTTCAAAACTTTTTTAAACTTCTTTAAAACTATCCATTGGGTTATTTAGATAGAAGGGGTTTGAGGGTTTATATAGGAAGAGAAAACAACAGCAAAACCCCAAAACAAAACAACAAAAATCCTAGAAAATCGGGAATATGATTCTGTACAAAAAGAGCCGTTGGGCATACGGCGGTCGACCGTGAAAAACTCGCGGTCGACCGCGAGCCACTTTCGAAGCTCAGAATTTTCAAGAAACTTTGGCGGTCGACCATGGTGATCGACCGTGGGAAAATTTTAGTTGACAGTCGACCGTGGTGATCGACCGTGAAAGTTTCTGCTACCCACTCAGAAAAAGACATAGGCGCGGTCGACCGTGGCGGTCGACCGCAAACTAACATATGAAAAATTCAGGTTTAAAATTAATTTGCTAATTTTAAAACACTGTTTAAAAATATCAAATAAACTCCAAAAATTATGAAACTTTGGAAAATGATTGTAGACATGATAATACACATGCTACAAAAACTGGTTTTCTAAAAGGACTTTTCAAATGAGAAATATCATCATTTTGAAAAATAGTCCAAAACATGAAAGTGTGAACACATGAGTTTTAACATTTTAGCTTAACCATGTTTTGAAACATTACAAAATGATTTTGTAGACTTAATAAAAGATGTATATGATTATTGTTAAGTCTATAAACTAAGAAAACAATATTTTCACAAATACAATAGAAAACGAAACATATGAGTATGTATGTAAAAAGATATTTGTTTCATATCTAAGTAGTTAAACCAAATCACAATAATAAATATGAAATATGTAATTTCATATTTGAAAACCAAAACTTGTGTTGTATATATATATGACTACATATATATACAAGGAAACCAATAAAATGTGTGTGTATATGATATTGAGCTTAACGTACTTAACACACATAATATAACACCTAAACTAAATTACCCAAGCAATCTTGATCTTCAACGAAGCTCTATCTTGGTATACTTGCGGATAAAGCATGAACTTGAATCTTTAACTTGAATAGCGTAGCTTCACTCCACGATTCCTCCAACCTCCAATGGATATGTTCGTTGAAACATGATTTCATCCAACCTCCAACATATTGTTTGCCTAGAATAAATATAAAACACAAGCACTAGACAAACAATATTAGATGTAAATTGTTTGTAAATCATCATCAAAACAAGAAGGCAGCCAATCTCCCCCTTTTTGATGATGACAAACAATTTTCAAAAAGGATATATGCATGAAAAGAAATGAATATACAAAGAATAGCATATCATGCATATAAATAAGAAAGAATATACTCACAATATTTCTCCCCCTTTGACAACATCAAAAAGGGAAAAACCATATAGATGAAAGAGAGCGAAAGCTACCCCTACCTATAAGCATGTGTGAGTATAACACATAGAAAGATATAGGGATTGTTCCCCCTATCAAAATGCCTCATGAATGTATGAAATGAATGTTAAGGCATACATATGTGAGAAATCATAGATTAAAAACATACTAAACATAACTCACATACAAAAAAGATAATGAGAACACATATAAATATGTTAATATGAAAGAAGTGTCTCATTACACAATTATAAAAACATATTGTATAAAAATAGATTTATGAAATCAAAAGATAGATCATGAGAGTCACGCAAAAAGTTTCCAAATCAACCAAATAAAATCATAAATCAAAGTGTAAATCCAAAAACAATGTTTGATCAATAAAGAATACTTTCTTTGTAGGACTTGATCAAATCACTCATAGAATACATTATAAAGCATATTTAAAATTTGAATCATCTATTTGTGCTTATATAATGAATTCAAACGAACAAATCAAATAAAATTTTCATAGTTCAAAAATAAGATTACAAAACGAACAAGAATCATGAACTATGGATAAGAAAGAAATCATCTTTAAAAGTATAAACCAAATCATCATTGATTTTCATAAATGAGAGAGGCAACCATATCTAGCTCTTGAGCTAGTATCAACCCATATAGACATTTTAGCATCCGGTAAATAAGATTTGGGAATAAACACCCAATAAACCCGGAGGGTATATAACTACAAACCTCTCATTTAAAATTAAAACTCATAGTCATGAAAACAAAAGAATTGATCAAAGAAAATTTATTTTCATGTTCAAAGATTTCAAAGCATAATTTTTTAAAACCAAGAAAAAGAAAAATAAAAACATTCAAAATTCTTGGTTTAAACTCAAATTTGTTTTGGTACCCAAGTATTTTTGGTACCTAAAGGTTTAGGGACATGACCCCTATCATTAAAGCTCAAAGCCCTAGGGTTATGAACCCTCTTGGGCATATGCGGTGCACTAGCACGGTCAAAACAATAATCTTGCAAATGACCCTTCCGATTATAATTTTTGCAATGAAAGAGATCCATTTGTTTTAGTGGAATATGATTCTGTACAAAAAGAACCATTGGGCATACGACGGTTGACCGTGGAAAACTCGCGGTCGACCACGAGCCACTTTCGAAGCTTAGAATTTTCAAGAAACTTTGGCGGTCGACCGTGGGAAAATTTTAGCTGACAGTCGACCGTGGCGATCGATCACGAAAGTTTCTGCTGCCCACTCAGGAAAAGACATAGGCACGATCGACCGTGGCGGTCGACCGTAAACTGACATATGAAAAATTCAGGTTTGAAAGCAGTTTGCTGATTTTAAAACACTGTTTAAAAATATCAAATAAATTCTAAAATTTATGAAACTTTGGAAAATAATTGTAGACATGATAATACACATGCTACAAAAAACTAGTTTTCTAAAAGGACTTCCCAAATGGGAAATATCATCATTTTGTAAAATAGTCCAAAACATGAAAGTGTGAACACATGAGTTTTGATATTTTAGCTTAACCATGTTTTGAAACATTACAAAATGATTTTGTAGACTTAATAAAAGATGTATATGATTATTGTTAAGTCTATAAACCAAGAAAACAATATTTTCATAAATACAATAGAAAACGAAACATATGAGTATGTATATGAAAATATATTTATTTCATATTTAAGTAGTTAAACCAAATCACAATAATAAATATGAAATATGTAATTTCATATTTGAAAACCAAAACTTGTGTTGTATATATATATATATATATATATAT
>BQKN01058441.1:2015-12482 GCA_022839385.1 Asparagus kiusianus | reverse complement strand
TTGTCGAAGGATACACGGAAGGCACTACAAGAAGCCTTGAGTGATTCCGAAGCCTTCTTGACTCGGATCAAACCATCTTCCGAAGAACCGGAGTCGTCAGCTCAGCATTGCAATCTGGCGGCACATCACTTCCCCTGTATCTCTTTCACCAAAGAAGACATGCAGACGAAGAACTCTAATCATGATAGACCGTTGTACTTCACCGGGCATATCGGCTCCAGCGTTGTCAACCGGATCCAAGTCGATCCGGGTTCCGCTGTGAGCATAATGCCATTCCGATTGATGCATCATCTCGGAATCCCGACTAGCAAATTAGCGTCCACTGGCACGACGATTTACGGATTCAACACCAGCGGGTCTAGGCCCTTGGGGAAGATCCGAATTAAGTGCCAGATCGGGGATTTGAAGTCGGAGGTCACATGCTATGTGATTGACGCGGAAACGTCCTATAATTTACTGTTGGGTCGGCCTTGGATCCACGGTAACCTTATAGTCCCGTCAACGCTGCATCAGTGCTTCAAATATGTGGGCACAGATAATGAAGTCAAGACGGTGGTCGCGGATAAGCAACCGTTCAAGGGATTGGAGAATTACTTCACCGATTCCCTTTTATACGGCGCTGAATCCGATACTGAACCATCGGCCCAAGGAACGGACAGCGGTGATGAAGCTGATACCGAACCAGGGCTTGATTACGATGGCGGTTTTGTTTTAAACGACATTGTACCCATTGTAATCAATCTTGACGATGATGAATCATCGGAAGATAGTTGTAATTGGCAACTTGCCGAAGAACTATCAATAAACGATGATTTAGAGTACTCGACGGGTCTTGATGATATCACCAACGAACTCTATGCTAACCCTGATTTATATATGCCTCTTCAATCATTTTGTTTGACAAAGAAGCAGGTACACGACCCTTGCGGGACAACGCTCATCATCCCCGCAGGGATTGGGGGTGGAAAGGAGGTCGTCTACGGCAAAGGAAGAGCATCTCCGATACCCAACCATTTCTTGGAAGAGGAGGATGACGACGATAAACCAGCCCGCCATCTATCCAAATACGACGCGAAAGCGTGTAACATGATGGAAATGTATGGCTATGACTTCAAGATCGGAGAGGGTCTTTTCTTTGGTCGAGGTCCACGGGTTCCACCCCGGATGGCCTATGTACCGAAGGGAAAACCCGATAATTACTACCGCCACAAAAGAGGTCTAGGCTATGTCTCGTCAGATGATGAGTGTGGCTGGCAAATCATTGACCAGATTGCTAACAAGACTAGGAAGGGATATTCTTCCGACTCTTCGGGCTGGGATTCCGACACTAGTCTTGGTGAGGTGTTTAAGAAGCTAATGTCGAATATGGTCACGGTTGATCCAACGACAATAGAAGAAGATGATGAGATGCCGACATGGGAAGACCCGTGGGTTCATCACTTAAGCATGCAGTATGGCGACCGGTTCGAGCAGAGAGAGCCTCCTACCGAAGACCAAGTCGTTCAGGTGAATATGGGCAGCGAAGAAAATCCGAAGCCAATATTCATCAGCGATAGCCTCTTCCCTGAAGAGAAGGAAGAGTTGATTTCTCTTATCCGGGAGTACATCGACGTATTCGCCTGGAATTATGAAGACATGCCAGGTCTCGACCCAAACGTAGCAGTGCATCGTCTCAACATCAAGCCGGAGGTTAAACCAGTCAAACAACAACAACGACGGTTTCGTCCGCAAATGATGGAAGCAATCGAAGCTGAAGTCAAAAAGCTCGTTGATTCGGGATTTATCCGAGAGGAGCAACATCCCGAATGGCTTGCCAATATTGTTCCGGTCCTAAAGAAGAACGGGAAGATCCGGATATGCATTGACTTCAGGGACCTTAATGCAGCTTGTCCAAAAGATGATTTTCCTCTCCCCATCACGGATGTTATCATCGACAATACGTGCGGGTTCGAGAGGATGTCCTTCATGGATGGTTTCTCTGGTTATAACCAGATAAAGATGCATCCAGATGATGAAAAGCACACCGCATTCCGAACACCTCTCGGCGTATTCTGCTACACAGTCATGCCCTTCGGCTTGAAGAATGCAGGTGCTACATATCAGCGAGCCATGTCGAAGATCTTTCAAGAGCATCTCCGAAAGACCGTCGAATGCTACGTGGACGATTTGGTCGTGAAAAGTCGTGATAAGAATGATCACATCAAAGACTTGAAGACCATGTTCGACTTGATGCGGGCCCATCAGTTGAAGATGAACCCTACCAAATCCTTCCTCGGAATGGCTAGTGGAAAATTCTTGGGATTCGTCGTCACCACCAAAGGTATTCACATTGATCCGGATAAAGTAAAGGCGATCAATGAATTGCAACCTCCGAGGAACCTCAAGGAGCTCAGAGGACTGCAAGGGCGATTGGCATATATCCGTCGGTTTATCTCAAACCTATCGGGAAAATGCCAACCATTCTCCAGGCTCACAAAGAAGGGCGTGTCATTCGTATGGGACGATGCTTGTCAAAAGGCATTCGAGAGTATCAAAGAATATCTCTCGAAACCTCCCGTACTCGTTGCACCGAAATCGGGCAAACCGTTCTTGATTTATGTCAAGGCGACGAGCCACTCATTAAGTGCATTGCTTGCACAAGATGACGATAACGGTCACGAGCAGGCGGTATATTACTTAAGCCGAACCATGGTAGGCGCAGAATCTCGATATCCCATGATTGAGAGAGAATGCCTAGCCTTAGTGTTCGCCATCCAGAAGATGCGGCATTATTTGGTTGGACAAACTATCTACGTCATCTCCAAAGTTAACCCGGTCCGAGTATTCATGACTCAACCGGCTTCCATGAGCTGGCGATTAGCGAAGTGGGCTTTACTCTTGTCCCAATACGATCTGCACTTCAAGCAGCAGAAGTCAGTAAAAGGGCAAGCTATCTGTGATCTCTTGGCAGCTAATCCAACTACGGACGCCGCCGAGATATATGACGATTTACCTGATGAAACCCACGAAGTCAACGCAACTTCACACCAACAAGTGTGGCGTTTGTACTTCGACGGCGCTTCACGAGCAGCTAATGCCGCAGGTACTCCTGGATGTTCTAAGGTCTCCTCCGGAGTTGGAGTTGTCTTAGTTTCCCCGGGAAAACATGTGATGCCTCGAGCCTACTCATTAACTGAGCCGTGCTCGAATAATGTGGCAGAGTACAACGCACTGATTATAGGTCTCAACTTCGCCAAGGAGCTGGGGGTTGAGTATCTCGAAGCCTTCGGTGATTCTCAACTAATCGTCAAACAAGTGCAAGGGGAATACGAAGTCCGAAGTCAGGATTTGCTACCATACCACAAGATGGCGGTGGAGCTAGCGGAATCGTTTGAAGGGTTCTTCATCGAGCACGTTCCGCGGCTGCAGAACACCTATGCAGATGCGTTAGCAGCTTTAGCTGTGTCCTTGGCACAACCTCCCGGAACAGAACAATTTGTTACGGTAAAAACGCATCAACTCTTGGTGCCACTTCATGATGAAAATGGCAAGGAGGAAGAGGCCCAGGAGGTGCACACAACTCAGGCTGAGTTTGAACCCCGAGATTGGCGTTTCCCCATCATCGACTACGTCTTGCATGGAATCTTGCCAGAAGATGTGAAGGAGAGAGAGTCGATCAGACGAAGAGCTCCAAGATTCTACTATAATACAGAGAATCGAACGCTATACCGCAGGGGGTATGATGGCGTGCTGGCACGGTGTCTATCAACCAAAGAAGCTGAAGAAGTGCTTAAAGAAGCACATGAAGGAGAGTGCGGCGCGCACCAACCTGGTCCCAAGCTCTATGATCGCATCAGGAGAATGGGATACTTTTGGCCCTCTATGATGCATGAGGCAATCGTATATGCTCGGAAGTGTCACGCATGTCAAGTACACGCGAATTATATGCACCAACCTCCGGAGCATCTGCATCCTTCGGTTACGTCATGGCCGTTCGAGACTTGGGGAATGGACATTGTTGGTCCTATAAACCCCCCTTCGGTTAAAGGTGACCGGTTCATCCTGGCGATTACTGATTACTTCTCCAAATGGGCTGAGGCAGTCCCACTCAGAGAAGTCAAGACGAGCAACGTCATTGCATTCATCAAGCACCATATCATCTACAGGCATGGTGTTCCAAGACGAATCATACACGACAATGGTCCTCAATTTATCAGCAACGCCTTCATAAGGTTCTGCGAAAAGTTCAAAATTCAGGACATCTCGTCAACAGCCTATAACCCCACAGCAAACGGGTTAGCTGAAGCCTTCAACAAGACTATCATAAAGCTCTTGTCAAAGCTTGTGAAGAATAGCAAGCGAGATTGGGATGATAAGCTCGGCGCAGCTCTATGGGCCTATCGTACCACTGTACGTACACCGACCGGCGCAACCCCGTATTCACTGGTATACGGATGTGAAGCTGTTCTCCCTTTGGAAATCCAAATTCCATCTCTTCGGATCGCTCTTGCAACCCAGATGACGACCGAAGAACAACATCAGAAGCGCCTCGAAGAACTCGAGATGCTCGATGAAAAGCGCCTGGAAGCTCAGCAGCATATTGAGTTTTACCAAGCCAGAATTTCTAGAGCCTTCGACAAAAAAGTTCGACAAAGGAGTTTTAAGGAAGGGGACTTGGTCTTAACCGAGAAACGTCCTATGATCCTTAACTCCAAGAAGAAAGGCAAGTTTGAACCCAAATGGGAGGGACCGTTCGTAGTAGAAACAGTTTACTCGAACGGCGCCTATCGTCTAGTCACCAAAGACGGTGACCGACTCATGATGCCAATAAATGGCAAATTTCTGAAGAGGTACTATCCTTAGTATCCTCAGAGGAATTGAGGTACCGGGAAGTTCCCGGAAGAATACCACATCGGGGTATTCTTAGGGATAACCCGGTCGCTGATAAGCAAGAAATCAATATTCGAATTCCGAATATTCTTGTTTGTCAGAATTTAACTCTCACAAATTCTCTTTTTGCTGAGATGAGATCTAATCGTTGATTCTCCCCTCGCAAAACTTTCAGTGGTTTTTTGACTACTCATAGTCTCCACCACACCATTCCAGTTTGGTCAAACCTTACGACAGTTAGGGCCAAAGCCAAATTCCCCTCTCGATTCCGCCAATGAACGAGAGGTCCACAAATCGAGTGATCAAACCTTCTTTCGGTTATGATCATTCTCTCATTCCCCACTTGGTCAAACCTTACGACAGTTAGGGCCAAAGCCAAAATCCCCTCTCGATTCCTCCAATGAACGAGAGGTCCACTTTCAATTCAAATGACCAAACCTTACGACAGTTAGGGTCGTTTGAACCTTTCGATTCAGTAACCAAACCTTACGACAGTTAGGGTTATCCGAATCTTTTCGATTCTCGGAGTGGAGATCCCACTTCTAGTTTCACCTGTCGGATCCTGGGGGTGGAGATCCCACCTCGAGTTTCCTTTCCTGCTGAAGATAGAATATAAAATTCTTCCTCTTCAGAGTCAAATGACCAAACCTTACGACAGTTAGGGTCGTTTGAACCTTTCGATTCGATAATCAAACCTTACGACAGTTAGGATTATCCGAATCTTTTCGATTCTCGGAGTGGAGATCCCACTCCTAGTTTCACCTGGCGGATTCTGGGGGTGGAGATCCCACCCCGAGTTTCCTTTTCTGCTGAAGATAGGATATAAAATTCTTCCTCTTCAGATCCGAATGACCAAACCGACTGAAGGTACGGTCGTTGGAACCTTTTCAGCTGCAGATAGAATATAAAATTCTTCCTCTGCAGCATCAGGAGATAGAATATAAAATTCTTCTCCCTTTTTCCCTATCTTTGCTTTCAGAAAAGACAGGGATTAAGTCAACGTTTAACAAGCGTTGCCGGGTAGTCTTTTCCGTGAGAAAGACGAAGTCTATGTATTCAAAAGCATAGCACCACTGTCCCCTATCTTTGCTTTTAGAAAAGACAGAGATGAAGTCGGCGCCTAACACGCGTCGCCGGGTAGTCTTTCCCGTGAGAAAGACGAAGTCTATGTATTCAAAGTCATAGCATAAAGTCTCGGAGGGTTCGCTCTCTTAGCACAACGTTACATGCGGAACGGACCCAGACAAATCGCATGCTAGCCCGACACAAACGGTAGTCGGTAAAGGCACGTCAAAACCGTTGAGGGCTGGGGGTTGGCCAATAATCCCAAAGTCTATACCTAACACGTATAGCCGGTTTAGTCTTTTACCAATTAAAGAAGACACCACAGCATATCAAGAAGCATCATGTAAAAAGAAGCAAATAAGGAGTCTCTAATAAAAGATCAAGACAAAAGCATATAACAACAAGTTCGTCAATCCGAAGGCAGCTGATGACTAAGAATGTGAGACTCTAAACCAGAAAGCCTGTCCATATAACTCTGCTCGAACTCGGCCTGCACGCGAGCTCGAACAGAATCCTCGGAACTGCTCAAAACCTCAGCGGCTTCAGTTCGCAGCTTCATCAATCCCTCTTGTGTTGATCCTAGCTTGTCGAGCGTCCACTCACGAGAACGCTCCAATCCAACCAGGTCCTCGGTAATTATAGCAGCAGACTCTTCGGCACGTCCCAAGGCCTCCTTCAGCCTAGCTATCTCTGTACGAGTGGACTCTAGGGAGCTGAGTAACTCGCCTTTGCTGGTGTCCTTCTTCGCCAGGTTGGCCATCAGCTGTGCAACAGAGTGCTCGCGTGAACGGAGCTCGCTACTAATGGAAGATCTCAAGTCACGCCATTGAGTCATTCTATCCTCCATCTGAGAGGACATAAAAGAAGAAGCTCCACCAGCCTTCAAATCCCTCAATTCTTGAACCTCTGACTCCAGAGCAGTAAAATCAGCAGTGAAGGAATCAGCCAACTCTGGGTATCCTTCCTCCCTCATCATCAGCATGTGGCGAGAAAAGGAACGCCTGAACTGGTCAAAGCAGTATCCTCGGAGAAGAAGTTTCTCAATCATGCCATTATAAAAGGTAGTGAAGAAGTTGAGGTCCGCGCAAAAAATCTCTTTCTCAGGATCGGTACCAGCCAAAAGGACGCGAACATACTCATGTAGAGATGATCGAGCTCCTGCAAACAACAATGGGGGAGTTAGGGGATTATCAAATACGGCAAGGAAACCCGAGAGGAAATTCGAAGTATACCTGTACTGGCGGAATTTCCCTCGGGTGGAGGCACGGCAGACTCTGAGATAACAGCAGGATTAGCTATGAAGGGTGCATCAACCCCTGCAGGCAAATCAGTCGTATCTCTCGGCTGTGGCAAAGAGACATGGCTCTCAGGCGAAATATCAGCCCTGGAAACTGCAGTAGCATCAGGCACAACGCCTGGTCCTACAGTTATACCTCTTTATTAGTCAAAATGCAAATTTAGGCAAATAAAGAGAATCAGGGTGATAAGGTCATCGGCGTACCTGCAAGTCCATCATCTTCTGCAACACGGGGAGGGTCGGTAGTCAAAGGAGAATCAGTCCTGGTGGCTGATGATGTACCTGTGAGTGCATCGCTCGTAAAGGGCGGTCCCGCAGTTCCTCTGGCGGCCTGTTCAGCCAGCATATCGACTAATAGCCCAGCGTCAGGACCGCAGAAACTCGGCACAGAGGCACTCCCCTGGTCTTCAAAACCTACATCATGAAAGGATTCACCCTCAGTCGAGTTCTCTTTCCCTGTAATCAAAAGAGATATTAGCAGATGCAGGTATACCTGAGTAAGAAGCGGTGGGCTCGACGCTATACTCTGGCCCAAGATCAATGTTCAAATCGATGCCCAGAGAACCGTCATGAAGGGCGTCGCACATCTGCTGCACGAAGCAATCCATGTTATCCGGACCAGGGGATGCAGGAGGCAATGGAAGTTCACCCTCTTCAAGCAACCCTGGAACATAAAGTACGGTTATGAATCCCAGAAGGTAAAACATGTCAAAATATGGAAAGTAACGGAGGGTTACCTTCCTCCCTGTCGGCAAAGCCTCCGGAATCTACTCCATGAGAGCGTTGATCAACAGGAGGTCTATAGGCAACCTTCTTCCTTTTCAAAGGACCACCCCTCTGGAAACCGACGGGACGATTGTGCGAAGTTGGTCCACCAAACTTGGATTTCGCACGACGTGAGGCAAGAGGTTCATGGTCATCGGCCGAACCACCTGAAACAACAAGGATTATTTCACGTACCAAGGTTGAGGAGAAGCGAAATCAAGAAGCATGACAAACCTGCATCAAGTTCTACTTGGTCGGTGTCTATTTCCTCCTCACAAGCTTCATCGCCATCCGCAGGAAGGTGCTCCCCATCAATTCTGCCTGAAGGAGGAGATTGAGCAGGCCTCTTCCCCTGCTTCTGAGCAGCCGTCATAGCAGCCTGAACCAAGTGCTCAGACTCTAACTCCGAAAGGCTCTTCACACCTATGGATTCATAAGCCGAAAGGAACCACTTGCAGCTAAGGAAGGTGATCATCGGTTTGCGCTTATACGAAGGAAGAGCAAACTGGGCCCCGGTGCAACCAACCATGGTCCATAACCACGCTCGAATACCGTCAACAAGCCCTCCCTTAACCTGTAAACCACGGCTCGGATTCCCAACATATAGTTGGTCGTAGCCGAACTGACGTGCGAAACGGCAGGGAAGGTAAGGCTCGATATGGCAACGGTTCTTCACCCGAAGGACAAGATATCCGATGCGGATGTTCACCAGCCATCGGAAGCAACCGACGTCAAGAGCAGTCCGGTTAGTTCGGGGTTTCTCCACATCAGTCAACTCCTCGCCATAGCGTCCAGAAAATTGAGGAAAACACTTGAAGAGCTCCCAGTTCCGACGAACTTGAAGTTCTTATTGTACATCTTCAAATTTCTTCCCAAGCCACCTACTCCTCTCCAGCAGTTGTAGGAAAGGAACAGGGGTGTCAACGGTGCGGGGAGCTGACATCATATCAGGCCGGTGTAGAACGAACCATGCCATCAAATAAGCATAAGGCAGCTCAACCTTCGGGCAGGTAAGCTCGGTCGAGGGCTTAGAACCCACAGGTGTAAGACGACACGAGATCGCCCCGATATATCCGAAGACTTGAATTGGCTAAAGCAAAACAAGTCTGAAACCTTAACCCCCGCGTGAGGGGTATCGGTTCTTCCTTCATAACCCGCGAGAGGTCAATCCGGGATGCAGACCTTAACCCCCGCGTGAGGGGTATCGGTTCTTCCTTCATGACCCGCGAAAGGTCAATCCGGGATACAGGAAATCAGAATCCTCACCCCCATAAAAAGAAGCCGCTGAAGAAGATACAGCGGGAGCCTCCTCCTCGCTGTGCTGCGAGCGGGAGCGACTCCTGGAAAGCTGAGCACGACGGGAAGACATCTCAAATCTGCAGTGAAGAGCAGTACATCAGGTACGACATATAATACACGAAATATCGAAAAAGGGGAAATTAAGCACTTGGACTTGAAATCCTATAAACAAATAGGATTTTACAGTTAAAGTCTAATTAAACCTACGAATTTCGTACACGCAAAACGATAATCGTCGTTTCGCGATAAATTTTGGCGAAATACCCAAAATACCCCCCGTGCTCAAGGCCAAATTCAGGTCAAGGACACGTGCAACTCGGGGCGTGGTCGTTATACTTGATCATCTAACGTCCCGGTACCCTGTAATTCTGATCAAATTTTGCAAATAAGTCCTTTTGCAGAATTTGGTCAATTTTACATAAAAGCCCCTCCTCGAACTTTTGGTTTTGCATCCAAGTGCCTCTACCAAAAATCCGATCAAGGGTTTGGGGTCAACACTCTCTGAATTTCAGCCCCAAATTCGTGGTCATTTTGCAAATTAGACCCCAGAAAATTATATGGGCTGTTTTGCAAATAAACCCCTCCAAACAATTCCTTTAACACTTTTGCATAAAGCACCCCATTTCTTCATCAAATGGGCACAAACCCAAGTCCCAAAATTTCAAACCATCTTGACACAAGAAACCCCACAAAATTTCAGCCACATTTTGCGAATAAGCCCCTCAAATTTCGGCTATCACCATTTTGCACAAAAACCCCCAAAATTTTCGGCTCTTTGCAACAAACCCCCAAGAATATATTACATACATAATCCCTAGCCTATTTGCAAACATAAAAATGCAAATTTTACAAAGGAATAGGAGGATGGAAGAGGGGTCTTACCCAAGTCAAGAAAGCTTCTTCCGAGCTCGGAAATGGAGTCCAAGACCCTCGTTTGGAAGAGGAGAAGAATCCGGCAATTGGGTATCCACCAAAATCCAAGCTTTCCTTGTGGATTGATAGGTTCTTCAATGAGGGAAGTGGGCTTGAGGAGGAAGATGAACAAAACCGAAAAAATGAAGGTAATCTCGGTTTTGGGGGGGGAGTTTTTCTCTCTTAAAAATTCAAAAAAAAAAACAAAGGAGGGGGGGGGACCATGCCTAGGTGTACAAGAGACAAAAGAAGAGAGAGAG
>BQKN01058440.1:0-30718 GCA_022839385.1 Asparagus kiusianus | reverse complement strand
GAAGAGATAGATATATCCTAGCTTCATTTTACAGCTATATTACATCTCAAAAACTACTAATCTACTTCAGTCTCATCGATGAGTGGGAATCCTCATCGATGACCTTTGCCTCACCGATGAGTCTCATGCTCATTGATTGACAAGTGCTCCCTAGACATTTTTCTTATCGATAGGGGGTTCTTCAATTGATAAACACACCTCAAGGTTTGTCAATGAGAAATGGTTCACATTAGTGGCCAAGGGTGTATCGACAACTCCTTATTCTCACTCTTTATTCTCGTCGACGGTGGCTAGAAGCTGTCTAGACTTTTCATCGATGTACAAGAATCCTCATTGTTGAGTCTCATGCTCGTTGATGGGCAAGTGCTCCCTAGACGTTTTTCTTATCGATAACGGTTTTTTTAATCAATAAATACACCTCTAGGTTTGCCGATGAGAAAGAAATTTAGGGAGTTAATCAGAATAGTAGGTTTAATTTCATTTGTTTCTATAATAATTACCCCTATAGCTACATGTGCCCCCGCCCCCTCAAAATTTGTTGTGCATATCTCATAAAATCTCTCCATCTAGCTAATTAATTTAAACCACTTAATTATGAAACCTACCACTTAAATTAATTATCAATCAAAGTCTTTATATAATCGCTAGCAATCTACAATATCTAAAATACATCTAGGGCAGATCCTCTTTTACCAAAACTACAAAATGATTTATTTTCACCACTTTTTTTAGAAGAAATAATTCAAACAAAATCTAAGAAGAACAAGAATATTGGTGAACTCGGATCTTTCCTAAACAACCTCCATGTCAGACTTTATTTCTTTCTAATAAATTCATAGCTTTTGATCTCAAGTTCCATAGATACTTCTGATGAGGAAGTATCACTAAATTATATATAAAGATCTGTTACTTTTAATATATTTTAATTGTTGTTTGTCATCTTTTATTTGAACAACTTGCATGAAAATACTAGAATTTTAGCTAATTGCCTAATCCAACATTTTTCCTCTATTTATTCAATAGTTTAATTCATTTAGATAACAACTAGTTAAAATTAAATATGTATTCTTTTCTTGTCTCTTTTAGGCAATGTTATAATTAATGTATTTTATGTAAATAATTTGAAGTTAATATTTAATCAGAGAACAGGAGGGTTCTTCAAAAAAGTATCCAACAAGGCGTAAACATCTACAAGACAAGAAAATAATCTACAATAAAGAAAATTGCAAGAAAATGAAGCACAAGAGAGTCAACTTACAGGTAATCAAGAGAGTCAACTTGAAGCTAGTCAAGAGCCACAACGAAAACGTGCAAGGATTATAACATAAGTTGTTTTGGAAAATCTTCCTGTAGATCCTAGTCTTCGTCCTCCTTTTGTTATGTTGGTTCTAAAATTAGAGATTAAGTTATAAGGACATAGTTACTAAGGGGTCCTTATCAACCTCGTGATCATACATTTCCATAAAAACTATGCGTAGATACGTTGCAGAGGTTTAATAAAGAATGGTTTGAGAAATATAGTGATTTGATGGAGTACAAAATATTAAAAGATGCAGCTTATTACTTTTTTTGAGAGAAAGGGTGGATTATTGTTAATCATAACAGTAATCCAGCCAGCTAAATTAAGAATACTTGGTTGTTACATAAAGATACATATCCCCAACCAAGAATGTGTACTCAAGTTCAAACAAGATTTACAAACCAAAAGAACTCCTACTCCACAACAGAGTTTTACCCTTTCCCAGAAAGGAGAAAAATCTATCAACTACTAACAAAACAAAATAGTAGACCATTTTACCTTCAAACAGAGTTTTAAAACTCAAAAAACAAAAAAACTTTAAGATTCTGGAGTTAGAGATCATTCAAGCTGAATCATTGAGTTCACAGGGCTTCCAGCATCAATTGCAGATTGCCCTTCAGTAGCTCTCTTCCTCCTCCTCTCCTGAAGTCTAGCAGCTCGAGCAGATATAGGTTTAGAACCTAACCAAAATGATGAAAATTTCAAAACTTTGCTCAAAATCTCTAGGGATCTCTTCCTCTTGTTTGAAAAAAATCTATCATTGTGTTCCTACCATATACATCAGATAAGAGAACAAATAACAACATCTCTTTCCATATTACATTTAGCACCCTCATCCATATTCCAATTAATCAAAATTTTTTTAAAGAATTCAGCCTAAAATCCTTTTCAATTTTCAATTTATATTGAATAGTTCTCCATGTAGAGTATACAAACCCACAATCCACAAATAAATAAAAGTGACTTTTCTCTTCTTTAGAACATAGAAAACACATCAAATCCAGATGAATTCCTTTCTTCTCTAGTTTATCTTTTGTGTTTAATCCTTGTCTTAAAGCCAACCAAACAAGAAATTTCACCTTTAAAGGAACAGGAAGCTTCCAAAGATTTGCACAATCAAATCTTAAACCCCCATCAATAAGAAAATAATAATAGGATTTAACTGTGGAACTACCTTTCGTTCCCCAAATCCATTTCCTCCTGTCCTCCTTTTGTTCAAAGTTTAACTCCCTAATATCATTCAACAACTTTAAATATAAGAAAACCAAATTTTCAGTCAATTGCCTTCTAAACTATATGCTCCATGTCCATTCATCATTCACCTTCTTTCTCACACTACTGATAGAAGCAAAAGGAAAAGAGGTGATATTAAATAGGGAAGGATATACAGAAGCAAGGGTAAAAGAACCTACCCATTTGTCAAGCCAAAACAAAGTTCGATTTCCCCTCCCCACCTCCACATGAGTACTGCATAAAAAACTTTCAACATTATCAAACAATTCCTTCAAAACTGTGTTAAGTTTGTTTTCGTTGAAAGTCGTTTTCATTGTCGATTCCATTAAAACTTAAATTGTTTACAGTGAATTGCAATGAAAAATAAGCAAATTACAAGTTTCTTGGAAAATAACACAAAAATCGTTTATCGATTTCTGTTTTGTGGGACTTTGCCTGTGCCGGGAGTGCTTTGGCTCGTGGACCACCGATTCACAGATCGTGAGGGTCTTTGGTATTCTTCCTTCGTTTAGAAGCAAGAATGAAAATCAATGAGTATCTTATCAAAGTAAGATGAACACTCTTCTTAAGATCGAGTCGAAGCTCAAATCTCAAGGAATAACGTAAGTATCTCAAGTCTACTGCTCTATCTGATCTCTACTCTCAGATTTGCTCGAATCTGTAAATAATGACTATCTGCTCTCTACTCTCAGATTTGCTCGAATCTGTAAATAATAACCCTAGGGGGGTATTTATAGCCTCCTGGAGAAGTTCAACTGAAAATACAGCGTTTCGGAGAAATTATGCCTGCAAGACAGTGTTTGCTGTCTCGACGGCCAAGATACCAGAATAAAAAAATTCTGTCCAATTTCTTCTCTCAAAGTACTTGTAGAAACTAATTTGCTTCCAAAGTTCCAGTTTATTATAAAACCATTTCCAAAGCCATTTCCCCAACAAAGCTTTGTTCATAATTTTTAAATTTATAACTCCTAAACCTTCATATTGTTTAGGTCTACAAACCTCCTCCCATTTAACCAAATTAGAAGGGCCTTTATTAATCAAGAGAACCAGTCCACAAGAATCTTCTTCTCATTTTATCAATTTTGTCAATAAGCCACATAGGAAATAAAAAGAAGGACCACCAAAAAATTGGCATAGATGAAAGAACTGAGTTGACTAAAACTAGTCTTCCTCCTCTTGACAAAGATTTTCCCTTCCACAAGGCTAATCTTCTTTCAATCTTCTCAATCAAAGGAGACCAGTCTTCTTTTTTTAATTTTCCAGATCTCAAAAGAATTCCAAGATACGTAATAGGAAAACTCCTACTTTTAAAAATCAACATAACAGCCAAGTTCTGTTGCAAAGATTCATTATCCTTAAGAGCAATAAGAACACTCTTATTAAAACTTATTTTTAATCAAGAAGCAAGTTCAAAGCAATATAAGATCATTTTCAAAACTGTCAACTACTCTTTTTTATTTTTACAAAAAATCAAGGTATCATCCGCATATTGTAAGCAACAGATTTTATGAGTCATATTGTTAGGACCTAAACCTTCAATAAGGAGAGAATCAACTGCTAAGTTTATCATCCAAGTAAAGGAGTCAGCTGCCAAAACAAAAAGAAGAGGAGATAAAGGGTCTCCTTGATGAACCTCTCTTTTGGACATAATCCAACAACCAGTTTTATCATTTATATTAATGGCAGACATACCTCCTCTTAAGCATAAGTTAACCCAATTTAGCTATTTAGCTCCAAATTTTTTGGCCTTCATAACCTCCAAGATAAAATCCCAGTCTAACATATCATATGCCTTTACAAAATCTAAATTTAATAAAATCCCTCCCATTTTGTTATTCTAAAAAGGATCATTTATAATTTCCTGAGCTGCTGCCACATCCATCAAAAATCTATTTTTTATGAAACCAGATTGAACAGGATCAATAAGCCTTTCAAGCTTAGAGTTCAACCTATTAGTCAAAACTTTAGTAATCACTTTGTAAATCACATTTAGGAGACTGATAGGCCTGTAATCATTAACCATGGAAGCCTTATTTTTTTGGGGATGAGCACTATATGAGCATAATTGAGCCTACTTATTTCTAATTTGCCTTCATAGAATTCCTGAAACAATTTCATAATATCATTTTTTACTATTTCCCAAAAAATTTGGAAAAACAAGGGAGAAAAACCATCTGGAGCAGGAGATTTATCTCCATTCATATCAAAAATAGCTTTTTGAACCTCCTCCTCAGAAAAAGGATGTTCTATATCATTAGGCCCCTAATCTTCCAAAGGAAAAAGCTTATTCCAGTCAAGCTGACATCTATAAGACTCATTTTGACCAAAAATCTGATTGTAGTGGTTAGAAAAAATCTGTGCAATACCCTCTTCAGAGCTAACCTCTACATCATTCACTGTAATTGAGGTAACCAGATTATTTCTTTTCCTGGCATAAGAAATTTTGTGAAAGTATGCAGTATTATTATCTTCTTCCTTAAGCCAATGAGCTTTTGATCTTTGTTTCCACATCTGTTCTTCTTGAAATAAAATCTCATTCAACTGATTGGAAATATTATTTTTTATGATCAATTCATCATCATCCAGATCTCTATTTTCCTCTACAACCTCCCATTCTATCAAATTATCCAACAACTCCTTTTTTCTGTTTAACACTATAAAAGTCAGAATGAACCCATTGTTTAATACATTTTCTCATAAATCTTAATTTGCCAATAATATTTTTTACGATGCAGCTTATTACTTGAATTGTTATACTTTCATACTAGATAAACAAGGGCAAACAGTTGGATATACATTTATTTCAAGAGGCTTTACAAATTGAATATACAAGAAACCATTTGATTGACTTATTCAAACAGTCAATAGTTCTCATAATCCAGCTCACAGAGATTGCATAGCAATAACTAACCAGAAACAATGTATTCAGATAGTAATTTGCAAGCATTCCAGCCATGATCCAAATGATTTACAAATACATTTTACTGCTTCTGCAATTGCATTAGATTTATTTAAAGGCAAGGATTGGCTTTTACAGGATATAATGAATCTTATCTAATAATCAAAGACGTTTTCTTGAACTCCTTAAATTTCTTATTGATTATAATGAAGAAATTAATAATGATATTTTACAAATGTATCAAAAAATCACAAAATGACTGCTCTAGATATCTAAAAGAAAATAGTGAATTTTACTGCTATTGAAACAACCAAGCTATCATTGATAATATTGGCGATGAATTTTTGTTGTTGTTATGATCAACGAATCTCATGATAGTTCAAGCAAAGGGCAAATGCTTGTTGTTATATAGTTTGACAATAGAAAATAACATGTTATTACGTATCGTGCATGTCTCAAAGATCACCTCTCATTCTCTAAAGTTGGCACTTGAAGAACTTTTCTCTAATAAGCATGGTTTGTGCTTATCTAGATTAAGAGGTGAAGGTTATGACAGTGCTAGTAACATGAGGGGGGGGGGGGGGCTTTAAAGGTCTTAAAGTACTTATCATGAAGTAAAATAGCTCTACTAATTATGTTTATTGTTACACACATAAGCTACAATTGGCACTGCAGAGAGTCATGTCCAAATTGCTTCATTATTTAGCCTAGTGACGGATATTATAAATGTTGTTGGAGGATCATGCAAGTTGCTACTGTAGAGAATCATGTCCAAATTGCTTTAGGATTTAGCGTGGTGACAAATGTTGTAAATGTTGTTAGACAATCTCCAGATTATTTAGCCTGGTGGCAAATATTGTAAATGTCGTTGGAGGATCATGCAAGTTACAACTGCAGAGAACCATGTCCAAATTCCTTCATTATTTATCATGGTGACAAATGTTGTTGGACGATCATGCAAGCGTCGTGGTCAGCTTCATGAAAATACAAATTGCTAAGATTATCAAAGTACTTTTTTTGTGAAAATGGAGGAGGCGAAGAGGCGATTGGAGAAGCAAAAAGGTGTCGCCCGTTCTTAGACAGCAATCCTTTCAAATAGGTGGCGAGTTGTCACTTTCACCAATGATAACATCTCTATCTCTCCTTTCTCCCTAGCTACTCCGCCCACAGCTCTTCCCTCCTTAGTCTCTCCGCCAAACCCTAAACCTTTTTCTAGTTTCCATTCTTCCCTGGCCATCCCACCAAACTCCTCCTTACTAAAGCCCTATTCTTCCTTCGCAGACCTCTTCAAAAACCTTAGTTCCACCCATCCTCCTTCGGTTTCGTTCTAATCCTTCAAGATAATTCAACCACAATTCTCCCTCCGTAAATCTTCATCTTCAGGTGAGGGTATTCTCCCCATCCCTGAAGAAGGTTGGACCAAAGTCTCATACAAGAAAAAACCAAAATTTTGTAATCCTTCCTTTCCCCTCCTCCCCCAACCATTAATATGTTTTCTCTGTGGCAGTAAAGCTCAAATGGCTAAGAACTGTTCTTTAGGAGATTTCAAATGCTTTGCATGCAACAGGGTAGGCCACACTTCTATGGCCTGCCCTAATAGGAGTAACCCTTCTTCCATCAGCATCATTCCCAAATCTCCCAAACCTCCCTCTCTTTTCATACCTAATATCGTTCTTCCTCCCTCAGTCATCTCCAATATGGAAGAATATTCCTCCTTTGGTTTCTTTAATCTCCAGGTGGGTAATCCTTCTTTGAAGGAACTCATAGAAAATCTGGAGATTCACCTAAAGGTTGACAGATGGTCCTACAAGATTAGGCATGTTTCATCTTCATCTTTCTTTTTATAATTCCCAAATGAGGAAATCCTCTCTAAGGCTTGTGAAAAGGAGTTCTTTGATATGGGGACTTTCGGTGGAGTTTTCAATCCTTGGTCAAAAGACAAGGGCCTAGTTTCTTTTCCTAAATCAGTCTACATTTGGGTTGAAATCTTGGGACTGCCTCTTCATCTGTGGGATCCTGATTTTCTCATGAAGCTTCTTGAAGAAGTTGGAGTAGTCACAGCATTCTCAGATGATGTCCTACTTATGTCTAATTCAAAAGATTACAAGGTGATGATCCAAGTGAGGGACCAGAGTGAAATTCCTAGGTATATAAAATTCAGATACATCTCCACAGATGATACCTACATCATAGAGGGAGATGTCAAGCTCCGTGTAGTGGGAAAACCCCTACCGATCAAGCAGGGCCTTTGTAGGGAGATTTTTGAAAGCTATGTTAGACAAGAAGGTCAGCCCTATTCATCATCAATTACGCCGGCCAGTCTGCGTCATACGTCCACTGAGGCACAGAAATCATCAGCAGTAGCTCCATCCTTTTCTTTCCTGCCAGCTAATCCAGAGGAACCAGAGGTAGACCCAAAAGGGAAAAAACTAATAGAGAATCAGCAAGTCCCCCTGGAGCCTTATCTGGTTCATCAGCAGGAAGCCGAGCCAAAGCTGGTTCAGCAGCAAGTAGCCCCGAGAGATGAGGTTCCCTTAGAAATGGTGGAAGTGGTCTTCAAAGGAGTCCCTCTCAAGATCTCCAAAGAATCTTGGATCAGGCTATCAGCCACCTTTCGCAACGTGGAACCAGGTGATCCTGCAGCGGATCCCTTCAGCAACTAGACTCCTCAAGTCATCGCTTCATGTTCTACCGACTCATTAGATGTGGTATCATCTACAGCTCCTCCTCCAGGGTTCGAACATGTTAAGAAACCCCTTTAAAAAGAAAGCCTCCTCGAGAAGAAACTCTTTTCTGCCTCACAGGAAACATCTAGCTATCATGACAAGGAGCTTCCCACCAGGCGGCAAAAAGGGTAAATCTAATTCCACTAGTGAATTCTCCTCTCCTATTAGTTTGAATGAGATGCAGGAAATAGCCTCCAACTGTAGAATTCTAGAGCCCATTGATCCCCTAGCTCTTTTGGCCATTCAGTCATCTGGGTCTCCCTCTCAAAACGGGCTCCTTATCCAAAAGAGATTGACAACCCCTCCTTGAATCCTTCTCCAGAAAATTGCCCTTATGGAAACATAAATTTCTGTTAATAAGGGGCAGACTCACCCTTCTAAATTCAGTTCGGTCTTCCCTCCCTCTGTACTTCATGTCCTTTTTCAAACTTCCTCAGTGGCTCATCAAAGCCATAGATAAAATCAGAAGAAAATTTCTATGGGGTTTTCATCCCCAATCCTCCATACCCAAGAGTTTGATTAAGTGGGGAAGAGTATGCAAGCCCAAGCAGGAGGGGGGTCTAGGAGTCATCAACTTGCACATGTTTAACCAAGATTTTTTATCCAGGTGGATCTGGAAAATCAGTGATAAAAGCTCTTTCATCAGCAATGTCATCTTCTCCATTTACTCCTCTAACTCCTCCAACCCTCTAGCTTTCCCTCCTAGAGCCTCAACATCTAAGTTTATAAAAGATTTACATTCCATTAACGTCCCTTTCATCAGTATATCTCATTGGGAAATAGGTGATGGCTCTAGTTGCAGATTTTGGCTAGACAAGTGGATTTGCGAAAATTCTCTTAGTAGTTTATTCCCCAAGGTGTTCCAATTAGCATTTTCCCCTCTCTACTCAATTCAGTCCCAAGGATCCTTCATCCAGGGGGTGTGGAGATGGCATCCGATTATCAGAAGAGGTTCAACGTCCGAGTCAAGAGAAGAATTCAACTAGTTGTACTCTCTCCTCAACTCAACTAGACCTCCTGTTTTTCAAGACCCAGATAAAATTTTTTTGTCACTCCAATCCTCTAAACTGCTCTCAGTGAAGTCATGCTACAACTTTCTCAACCTTGGTGGAACCAAATTTCATCTATTCAACTTCATATGGAAATCTCCTATCCCTCATAAGGTAAAAATTTTCTCCTGGATCCTCAGTTAGCAGAAACTTCACACAAGGGATGTCTTATCTAAAAAGGAGTGAACTGGAGATACTATCTGTCCCTTATGCAACATGTCCATTGAGTCTCCTAATCATCTCTTCATTCATTGCCAAGTTACTAGAGAGGTTTGGTCATTGATCACTCCGTTGCACACCTCAGATAAGTGGCCTAACAACACGCATTCCCTTCTCTCTGGGTCTCTTGATAAATCCATAGACCATTGATTAAGGATATTATGGAGAGTTATCCTCCCAGGCTGCTGTTGGAGAATAAGGTTTAGCAGGAACAATCTTATATTCAATGGTGATTCAACCTCCCCCTTGCATATAGCATCTCATATTGCTCGTTTTACTCTTCAATGGACAGGTCTGGTGCCTAGCAAAAGATCAGCAACTATCCACAAAGTGGCCATCGACCTCGGACTTCATGAGCTAACAAAGGTTACTTCGAGGGATGCAGTAGGAGAAAACTTCTGAGATCTTAGAAGAAATCTACTTTTGTAGTATTTATATGTTCTAAGGAAGTAGGGGAAGTTCTTCGAACAATTCCCAGCAGACTCTTTCTTTTGGTTTTTAGTTTATGTATAATTTTTTGGTTTTTTGTTAATCCTGGGATTATTAGAAACAATTTAGAATAGGCTCGGAAAGTGATGACAAGGTCCTCTCCTCTCCAACCTATTCTTCTTCTAGTTCTTTTTATCTTGGGTTTTTTTGGTAACAATGTATATTCTATCATCTTTTGATTTATATAAATATATATGAACATGGAATCTCTCCCTGTTTCTTTCGATCAAAAGAAAAAGATTATCAAAGCACTATTATAAGTTCCAAAATTTTTTGATTAAATTATATATTTCGTTGAGGTGATTTTTATGAATTATATAATTATTTCGATTCAATATGACAAAATTTTCTAAAGTATAACTTTATTAGAATGAGTGATGTGCTCTAATTATAAACGTTACAAGTGCATAACTTATGTGTGTGTCGCATATAAGTGTCGATCCTATAAGGAAAGTGTAGTATAAGAAGGATCCTCAAGTGGTTCTTGAATTGTGGTAGAAAGGAGAGAATAAAGGTTGGTTTAGGTGTTGATTTGATGCAAGTAAAATGACTAAAGCTGGAAGGAGAGTAAAACCAAGAAAGTAAAACAAATAAAAGAGTTAAAGAAAATCTAGTTATAAAACTAGGAATCAAGGATTAAATCCACTACCTAATTCCTATTAAGATTTTAGAACTACCTTTTTTTAATTCTCATATCACTGAATTCCTTAAGTATAAATTATCAAGCTATTTCAAACAAGCACAACCTATCAAATTCATACTCAAGTAATATCACCATTCATGAATAGAAAGAAATAACTAGATAGTAATTCTAAAATTAAAATAGTATAAACTATCAAACCATTTAAGATAAGTATAACCTATAAAATTCTTTTTTTAACGAATTATTATTCTACTTGATTATGCTAAGCCTGATCAATTAAGCATAAAAAGAGAGTAATTTAAAAACTAAATAGAAATTAAACTTACTTCATCTAATATTAGATATTCTTAGGAAATTAGCTACTCATATTAGTCTGAGAAAGCAAGAAAAAAAAGCAAGAAAGTCCTAATTAAAAAGTAAAAAAAAATCTAATATGAATTCTAAGCAAGGAATTAAATCTTAAACATGTATTTCTAAACAAGAGAACCAAAATAGAAAATAAAAACTCCTATTGCGATGGGTTGGCCCTTTGTGTAGACCAAAATTTCTTCAAGTCTCATGAGAAAAAAAATAAAAAAAGGAAAGAAAAAATTTATTTTTATTGTAAAAGGAAAATTTTATAATTTGGAAGGCATTCTCAAAGAGTAGCACACCTCTCTAGAATAGAGTTTACAAAATTTTTCATATCTCTCACCCTTACTCTCTTATCTCTATTTATATCATACAATAACTAATATCAGCCATTGGATCATACTTGGGCTCCAAGAAATTAAAATTAGCTATTCATTATATTCTATTGAAAATTAATCAATTAACACATTGACTAGCTAATTGAGCGGTTCATCAATCACTCCAGATTTTAGGATATTTACAATTCTATCACTGGTTCACTAAAATGACCATATCTTGAGTTCTGCAATCTAATTTAACTCACACTTGATTTGTTAAATTTGTAATTGAAAGATGGATAATATTATATTTTTCTCCACTATGTCATATAATATAATCCTCCACACTTTCACTTGAAACATAGTACATCACCTACAACGATGAACTCCAGAGGTCATTTTTGCTCTAATTTCTCATAGGATTTTGTTGTGTTCCATTAAGCCTCAATTGGTCTTAAGATACATTTATTTGAGTTTTTTTATTTAATCTTTTATTTCCTAAAAGTGCATTAAAAATGCTTAGTAGAAAATAAAATTATTCAAACAATTAGAGAAAATGAGGCTATAAAAATACAATAAAAATTGTTAACCAAACATGTCAACACCTAAACTTTTTGTAGTCTTTTAGCAATGAAAAAATCAAAAAGAAAGAAAGAAAAATATTGACTCCCTTTCATAGGAATCACAATTGCATTTAGCATATGCAACTAACCTTTAAACCTTTAGGTTTCCATAGAGAATGAGTTGTAGTCTCGTGAGGGTTTACGGTGAATATACCCATAAAATTTTCTCAACTTACCAAGAAGTCAATATAGAATTAATTCACTTAAAATGTTTACTCAAGAAAATATTTTTATGCATAAGTAGAAAGTAAATTTCTTAGAAAATATTTTCATTATAGTTATACAAAACTAAGCTTAACATAGATATTTATTTAAAATTCTTAAAAGAACATGTTAACATTTCACTTCAATCAATTTCTAGTCCCTTAAAAGCTTTTATTTGCCAAGAATATATAGTTCTCTTCTTTTTTAATATATCTTTTCATTCCTTAGCAATTTTTCTACCTTATCGGGTAATTCTAAGTGACCATGCAATGAGCTTTGGGCAAATAGATACTAACCTAATTGGGCTTAGGTCATTGAGTATAGATATACTCATTAGGCTTAATTTCTTAGTCAACCTAAGACATACACTAGTAAAAAATATGGTATTGGTTATAGGTATTGGCCCATCCCCAATAAATCCGTAACCAATGTTCAATGGTGATAGGTTGGTCCATCGCCAAAAAACATTAGCGACGAGCGAGTATTGGTGATGGGATTCTTTGGTGACAGTGAGACTATTGCGATGACTAGTAGGGATCGATGATGTCCTTCGCCACAAGATAGGGGTAATGAAACCCTGCCCATTGCCAAAGATTATTGGTGATGGAGACTATTTGTCACCAATAGGCATTGGCGATGGGGTAAGGTCCATCTCTAATGATCAGTGGCGACAGGCACCTACTATCGCTAATGTTTATAGCATTGGCAACAGGTAGCCCATTGCCAATACTCATTGGCGACGTGTCCACCTGTCACTAATGTTATAAATATTGGCGATAGGTATTCCTATCATCAATGATCATTGGTGATGGGTAATACTTATCACCAATGTATGTATACCTATAAAAAATTTTGTTTCATTGGGGTAGCACCCCATGCGGGAATACACATGTAACATGTGTCTACATCGATCTAATAACAACATTTAACCATGATACATATTATCATGATACATATTCACATTCAAACAATACTCACCCATATTTGTCCACCAATCCAACCATATTATCCAACAATACTCAACCAATAATCCAATAACAATATATCTCCCATATTCAAATGATATTCATCCACTGAGCAAAAAAATCACCAATATAATACATATTAAAATTCAAAAGTCATAACATGTCTTACACAATCCAAAAGTACATAAATACAAAAAAGTCTCACTCACTCCTCATCATTGTCGTTGTCGTTGTCATTGTCGTCATCCCTATCATTGGTGATACCTGTACCAGAACATTGTATTATACTACTACTCCCTACGGGAGTACCTCCTCTAGCCTGAAAAAATGCAAGTCATTATAAGAATATGTTTCAAAAAATTTACAACAAATACATATATGTCATGTCATACATACCTCTCAATTACAAGTAACTCCATGCTCCGCAAATACCAACTTAGTGATAGTTATATATATAGGCTAGGGAAGAATCTCCTTTAAGGGATGAAAATTGATGATGCACTACATAACATTCTAGATCGATTGTGTACCCCTAAGTCACGCATAATAATGTGAAGAACTTGAAAAACCTTGGAGGGTTCAAGATTGTCCAAACAAGTACTAGTCGATTTTACCCACGATGATGATATCTTACATGGTCGCTTCGAGGTCACGGATAGGCCACTACCCTTAGTCTTACAGGTAGAGAATGCCCTAACTCTAGTACCTAATAAGGGGCCTCCCTTTCTTGTATGGTCTAGAACTGTAACCTCCATCAATGACTTCCCTCCACAGCTCTCTGGTTATGAAATTAGCATCCATAGTAGTGTCCTTTATGTCTTGAGACTAGAGGGCCTGGGATAAGACAATGTCTTGTGAAGCTGCCAGTGCCATCTTGAAACTTGTATAGAAATAAAAAATATATAAATTAGCAACTCTAATGAGAAATAATTAAGCATGTACAAATATGAAATTAAGCTTATACTTACATGCATATCATTAATTTTTTCCACCTTTTTTTATCTTTATTGTAGCCCTTGGGTAGTGTATAAGCTCTTCTAGCAAGAAGGGTTGGCAGCATAGTCAAGATGTTCTGTGATATATCAAATTTTAAATTAATTCAAGCAATGTATAAAACTAGTCACATGAGTTAAGATTTAATAATTTGATCATACCGGGTCCTCATTAAAATACTTATGCTCGATGCTAGCATAGGGAGTAGCTCCTAGAAAGTGATTTTATAGCTTAGCATGGCAATTTTTAGTATATGTGGTGGTAATATAATGAATGAAAGGTTACTCACCTTCTTCTCACTCTCCCACTCGATAATGAGATTCATTCAATTATATGGAGAAACCCTTTTATCAAGCTCATGGATATTCCTCCATCCATGAGGTATCTTGGTCACTCTAGACATTACGTAATCGCAGGAGTCTGGGTTGTTCTCAAGACAATAATGATCTTGCAAATTACATGTGGAAATAACATACACTATAGAAATAATTAAATAAATACTTATTGAAAGAAGCAATAAAATAAATAATTACCAAGAGCCTCTATCATATTTTCTTTATGATATTCCAATGTTTTTTTAAAATTATGAGCATTGTTTATGGAGTGTGGGTCTCTAATTAAATAGCCAATCAAATTATTAAATCTAACGATATAATCCCTAATAGCAATGTTGTTCGTCCACTCCAAAATGGCTCGATAACCTTGAGGAGGTACTTTGGTATGCTAATCACTCTCTTGCCTAGTGGGCTTCTAATAGTCCTTATTACTTACAAAGAAAATGAGAGAAATAAATTACTTAAAAACTAAAATAAACAAATAACCATGAAACCTCAACAATTTACACGATATTATTAATTTCTATCAACTGATCTGACATCACCTTTATGAGTCTCTACTTTATTACACACTCCTTTTTAATCTCTTCTCTCCTTCTTTTATAGTTCCCCTCACATTTTCTTTGTAATGCAATATGCTATTTTTTGGTAAGGGTATGTGGGTTCCTACTGGAGTCCATAGATAGAGACATGCAATCTCCAACTAAGAAGATCTTGATAGAGACTCATTTTGGATCTTGTCATCATCAGATCCATCACCAGCATCGTCTACAATATTAAATGTGAAATAATATATGAGGAATATAAAATATTAACGAACTTTAAATGTGAAAACTAATACATAGATCAGGCGATGAGTTCTGATGACGAGATGGACTCATAAGAGATGCATGTGTACATGTCTCTACAATATCTAACAAACTAATAAATACGATATGAATGAATAAATTTCTCAATGAACTTAATTCAATTAAAATATTAATACCTTCAATGAGTGAGGATCCATGTAGAGATAATAGATTCCGAGAAGGTTATGAGGAAATTGCTGCACAAATACACAAAATTATAAATACGATGTATGCATATTTATATCACAAAAACAATTTATTTGAAAAAATTAATACTTATACCTGACGGTGAACCTGCTCGATCTCATAAAAATTTCCTTACGCGCTTTATCCTTTGTCTCATCTACAACTTAAATTGTCAATCTATATAATTTAAATTTTTATTCAATACATGGAAGCAAAATAAGTGAATTTGATAATTACATTGATAAAATAAAATATATATACATTAAAACTTAAATTAACTACTTTTAATTTCTACAAGTACCAAATAAATTATATTAAATCTCTCACATTAATTATGTCAAGCTAATTTTCTGGAGTATGCATATTAAAATTGACATTTTACAGGTAGAATAATCAGAAAAAAACTTTTCCTTTAGGCTCATTTGGATCATCAGAACCATCTGTGTTTTTATCAAGAGAAAGATGAACAAGAATCCTCGGCTCCTAATATAATATGACCTAAACCTTCGGCTGCCTAGGATCTACCTTTCATGTTGAATTGCACGTGTTCTTTCTCCAACGAGACACTCCATAGTTTGAAAATTCCTCAAGGTTCTCATTATCCTTTTTATACAGGATGCAATCATTAGGACATACGTTGATTTTATTGTAATCTAAATCCAGAGCAACATCGATCTTATTCCCATCATAACACTTTTCGGATATGCTATTCTCTCCGTTCAGAATTACCTCACATAATAAATTAAGAAGCATATAAAAATATTTATCTACCATTCCACTAAGGGTCTTAATATGCATCATTTGAAGAATAAATGATAATTTATTGTACATTGAGTAGCCGTCGTACAGATCCTTCTCGTCATCTTCTAATAACTTCATTAAACTTTTAATGCCCCTGATATCATACACATTTTCAATATTTTCAATATCTTCTGCATCTTTTGGAACTGCAGTAAACTCCAGTATTTTTTCAACTTTGGTAACTTCTGTCATTGCCGCAATATCATTGAATATTGCATGTGTATCCTCTATCCCCACGTTTATATTTCCATCAGCCGATTTAATATCTTCGTCTTCTTCATGAAATCTTTGTTATTTGTACTTTTTACTAAATCCCCATCTTTCCGAGTGTTTTTGTATAGCAACTCTATCCACCAAATCCTTATTTCTACACAAGCTACATGGACAAAACAATAAATCATTCTCTAACTTCCTCAGATTTGCATACACATACTCAAGGATCTCATCCTTCACGACATCGAGTGTAACCTCTCATTCTTTTTTCGTAATAGGATTATCAATCCATGAGTTGATAGGAATTTTCCTCATCGTATGTTAGGTACAATTATTAATTATTTTAATATCTCATAAATCATCTTAAGTTTGATAGTTTTTACTGTAGTTGATTTGGACAAATACTAAGTACGTAAAATCACTCTTTTATAATGGCCATTGTCATACTAAATTTGGTTAAACACTATGTGATAATCTTTATTGTCTACATTTGAACCAATACTAGGTTGGTCTAAAACTCTCATTACTATCATAGGAAGGCTTCTACCCCATTAAGAATATAATAGTGATTACATCTAATTTTGAATACTTTGGGCATTTTCATTTCTAGAAAATTTCAACAACATTTGCCTGCAATTCTCTGAGTAGACTATATGGATGTTATTATGTGTATTGGTAATAGACCAAAATTGATAAGTAATAGACCAAAACGCATAACAACATACACTTATTATATACGTAGAACAACAATCACGTGCGACCAAAAGTTTCTAGAAATAAAAATGCATAAAGTATACAAAGTTAGATATGCGCACTACTATATTCCTAAATCATCTGAACTAAATACATCCAATAGTTATGTGCCAATTCTTTCTACTTATAATATAAAATAAATGATCATTTTCAGAATAGAATTAAATTCCATACACAAATTTGAGTTATCTATTTTATATTATAAGTCTAAACATTTGTAGTAATTATTAGACGGAGATCTACGGCTAGCGTTAACTAATTTTTTGTATTCATCTATAATGGATATATATCACATTATACATCACACTAAATGTAATTAGCATTAGGGTGGTATTAAGGTTTTGTTTTTTTAGTGCGCTAGTCATAAGTTATGGACAATATTGGTTATTGGTGGATTATTAAGATATTAGTTTTAGGGTTAGGGTAATATTAGGTTTTTGTGAAATTATAGTTAAAATTAGGTCAGTTAGGTTTAGGGTCACTACATTTGCATGATTATCAAAAATCAATATCATTAATTGTATAATAAATTTTTAATAATAAAAATCTAAAAATTGGAGAAAAGTAAAGACTAATACCTTTTCTCACGAGGTGGAGGATGTTGACGGTGGATAGAGTTGAGGGTTGTGGCGGTAAAATGATAAGATTGCAATTTAGAACAATCAAAGCCCCAAAAACAAATTAATTAGTAAAATAATGAAGAAACATAGTTTTAAAATGATAAATTTGTAAAATTTTAACAAACTTCCAAGAGATCGATGAAGGAGGAGGCAAGGTTGGTTCAGTTGCCTCCGACGACCTGACGGAGCAGGCGGCAGACGATGTAGGAATAGGCATGTGAGTGGCGGGTAGACGAAGGCGGCGGTGCAAGAAAAAGAGTGATGGTAGTGTGGGCGAGTGAACGACAGTGGGGAGAGTCAGTAATGAGCATAGGCGAAAGAGTGGTGGATTCGGGCGCGGTTGAATGAGTGGCGGGTTGATGAAGGCGGAGGTGCAGACATAAGAGCGGTAGTGGTGCGGGGATTGTAGTAGCGGCGGCATAGGGATTTTAGCGGTGACAGAAAGGAGAGGTCTATGTAGAGAGAGAGAGAGAAAGAGAGAGAGGGAGAAAGAGAGAGAGAGAGAAAGATCTGAGAATTTAGGTGAGGGAGTGGCTAGGGTTTTGGGTTATTACTTTTTTTTGTGGGGCCTACTCATTGGCGACAGGGATACCTGTCGCCAATGAACTTTGGTGTCAGCTTCTATTAGAAATGGTTAGTAACCCGTCTCCAATGATAACATTGGTGATGGGTTATGGCGACAAGCATGAACACATCGCCAATGCATGTATTGGCGATAGGTTTGGCACCCGTCGCAAATAATGGATTTTCTTTGGAATTCAAGATTATTATTGATGCCCATTTTTTGCACTCTTCTATTTTTTAGAGGTATATCTTGCTATTTTTTTTGCATCAAAAGAATTTGAGAAGTTATTATCCACTCTAACATGAAAAAAAAATTCATTACTTTAAATAGTGTTTTAAATTAGAGCTATAGTAAGGATAATACTTTGAAAAATTATATATTAAAAAATTATTTAGAATTATCATAAAAAGGCTAACTTAAGCATAAAACCGACTATGAACTAAAAGTTTAAAAAATCATCAAGTATATCAATTATATCAAGTTGGTAAGTGACATGTTTTTCTAAGGTAAAGAAAAGAAAGTATAAAATAATATAAGAAAATAAAAGATAAAGAGATAGACAATTAGTCTCTACCCCTACACCTAAAATTTACATTGTTCTTCATATAAACTATATAATATAAAAGTGAATAAAATAGCAAAGGAAACACCTACTTTTATTCGGTTAACTTTAAACAAATATAAAACAATAAGAATCTACAACTACCTTCAATTCTAACGGATAGATGGAGGGTGTGGCCAAAAATTCTCTCTCTGTCTCTTTTTTCTTTCTCTTTTTATTTTTTTATTTTTTATTTTTGAAAATTAAAGAGAAATAATCTCTCAAAACAAGAGAAAAATAAATCCGTTATTATCTTATTATTATTCTTATTTCTTGTCATTTTCTTTGATGAGACACAGAATAAAGATGTAAAATAAAGGATTGAAAAAACTCACATTCTGCACCAGTTCATACCTTATTGCTAAAAATTCTACCTCGAATTTTAAAGAAATCTAAAATGATAGACTCTATAATGTGCTTGAAGTCTATATACTCTCCAAGGTTTTTTGATAATTTTCGCAGCATTTGATAACTAGCTGGTAGTAGGTAATTTGTCAGATCTTGCATATTGATTTTTCGATGCCGATTAATAAGAAAGCTAGTTTTAAAGTTGAATTCAGGTTCCACATGAATAAAAGTTTATCTTAATAACCAGTTCTTCTTTTAAAAAAATTTCTCACACCCAATGTTCATGATTGAGGCATGATAGACTGATTGTTTTATATCTTCTGCAACATAAGTTCATCACCAAAGAGTTCTTTAAAGATGAGATTAGTCAAACTTGTATCCAACTTAATTATTTTTTTTATAAAGACTTGTTCTGATTATAACTTCTCTATGAATTTGATCTTATCATAAAAAATTTCTTCAAAACTCAATCAATTGGACTAAAGTGTGAGTCAACTCTTCCTTTAATTATTCACTTGACATTCTCTAAATGAAGTTCACTTCTAAGGATTGATCTGATGGATCACCCAATTATTTTTCTAGATTAAAATATTGAGATTTACAGTCATATGTCAAAGGATAGCTTTATTTGACATGTTCTGTAGTTGATTAGAGCATTTGAATTAGTTAAGAACAGTCTTCCTAAAATAATAGGTATTTAACCCTTGATATGAGAAATGAGCTGCATTTCTAACATTATGAAATTAATTGAAAATATGAACTCCTCTATGTTGAAATCAATTGAAAAAAAATGAACTCCCCTACCTTAATTAAGACATTCTCTGTTTCTCCCTTTGATATCCTTAAAGATTTATCAGTGAGTTTACATGGTGCATCTAGTTGATTTTAGCTCTCCAACTCTAAGTTATTTGTAGATTGAACATCGGAGAAGGTTAACACTAGCCCCTAAGTCTACGAAAGACTTATCAATAACAATATTTCCTAAGAAATTGTAGGACAACCTGTATCTTTATATTTTTGAGGCACTAATTTGGGTATGTGATGCCCCTAGTTTCACACAAAGCTACAGTCTAAGATGAACCCAAGGATGTCAAACCTGTCATGCTCTCACATCATGTAATAACACATTTCACCATCATAATAACATCTCTCTAGTGGAATCAAACAACAGATGTAGGTACAAATTAGGTAAATAGAGGTAATAATACAATGAACATGATTTATATAGAAGAGATAACCGAATAATCATAATCATGTTCCAAACTGAATAAAAATAAGAAGCATCTCAATACATCGAGTCAAATGAAATAGTATTAAGACACTCAGCCTATACAAAATGAAATATAATTCTAAATGTCTAAGAATAAACAATAAACTACGGTGGAGCTCTAATAACTACTAATATAAGATGGAAGCTAATCAGCATCTCAATCAACCTATGACTCTCCGTGCGTCTGACTTGCTACCTAAAAAGTGGAGAAGCAACGAGTGACAAAGCGCTAGGAGAGGGGGTTAGGAGTATATATGAAAATAAGTTAGTATTATATAAATATAAAACCATCTATCATGAACTAAAAGGATATTGAAATTTAAAAATTCATAATACGAGAATTAGTACGTCGAACGAAATAATCCAAATAAGAAAACCCTCATGTATATACTAAGTCTCAAATTGTGAATCACTAAATCCTAACTCCAGAGTCCTAGGAATAAAATAGTAAATAAAAGAAATACAACTCCAATATGTTATTATATGCAAATTTAATTAGTGGGATGTGATCCTCCCAGCTACCCTAAAAATCCATAATGCACGCTCTCAGCATGTCCTCTAAGATCTGATTCACCCTCTCGGTCTGATCATCGTCTGGGGTTGAAAAACACTGCTAAATGATAACTGACTACCAAAAGTATTCTGAAAACTCCTCCAAAAATAAGATGTAAAGACTGAGGCCTGATCTGATACAATCGTCTCTGGAATTCCATGTAATCTAACAATCTCCCGAATGAAGATCCTCGCATACGTATCTGCCGTATAAGTCGTCCTCACTCGTAAGAAATATGCTGACTTAGTCAATCTGTTTAGTATAACCCAAATAGAATCATTTCATTTCTTTGACTTAGGCAACCCCACTATGAAATCTATGGAAATATCTGTCCACTTCCACTCAGGAATGGGTAAAGATTGTAGGGTTCCTGCAGGTCTTTGATGTTCTGCCTTAGTCTGCTGACATGTAAAACACTTAGTCACATACTCTAAAATCTTTCTACGCATACCACTCCACCAAAAATGCCTCTTCATATCCTTGTACATTTTCGTCATGCCTCGATGCATTGTATATCTGCTATGATGCACCTAATCAAAAAGTTTCTTCTTCAGTTGTAAATTGTTCGGCATAACAATTCTGCCATTCATCCGAAGGCCTCCATCTATCCCTATAGTCCAATCATTCTTGGACTCTTTGGAAATCTCCCCCTTACGAGTTTGAATCCAAGAATCCTCTATCTGAGCTTCGACCACTCTATCTCTCTAAGATGGTTGTAGAGATAAAGCTCCTAAAAACACACGGCTCCCGCCAATCTCTGACCTAAAATCAAAGTGACTGAGGATATTAAGATCCCGATGAAGTGAACACCTCAAAGCTGCTAGTCCACGACGACGCTTCCTGCGTAATGCATCTGCTACCACATTTGCCTTTCTCAGATGATACTGAATAGCAAATTCATAATCCTTAATAAATTCTATCCATTGACATTGTCTCTGATTAAGTTCTTTCTAAAAAAAGAGGTATTTTAAACTCTGGTGATCCGTGAATAGCTCAAACTGTACTCCGTACAAGTAATGTCTCCACGCCTTCAATGCAAATACCACCGCTGCTAGCTCCAAGTCATACGTGGGGGTAGTTCTGCTCATGAGTCTTCAACTGCCTCGAAAAATAAGTTACAACTCTCTGGGTCTGCATCCATACACCTCCAATACCCAATAAGGATGCATCAGTATAGACAACGAAAGTCTTATCACTGCTAGGAATAACCAAAACTAGTGCTGAAGTCAATTTAGTCTTCAACGTCTCTAATGCCTTCTGGCACTCTATGCTCCAAATAAACTGTACACCCTTCTTAGTAAGGGGTGTAATCGGTGTGGCAATCCTCAAAAAATCCTGAATGAATTTTCTGTAATAGCCTGTCAGGCCTAAAAAGCTACGAACCTCGGTAACTATCTTCGGTGGCTCCCAATCAAGTACGATATCTAACTTAGCTGGATCTACTACAATGCCCTCCCGACTGATAACATGGCTCAAAAATCTGATATCTGATAACCAGAATTCACACTTGCTAAATTTAGCATACAACTGGTGCTCTCTCAATTTTTGCAATGCTAACCTCAAAGGCTGCTCATGCTCAGCCTCCGACCTCGAATAGATAAGGATATCATGGATGAAAACTATCATGAACTGGTCCAAATAAGGACGAAAAATCTAATTCATCAAATCCATGAATATTGCGGGTGTATTGGTCAGCCCAAATGGTATGACAAGAAACTTGAAAGACCCATATCGTGTCAAGAAAGTGGTCTTGGGAATATCCATCTCCCGAACTCACAACTGATGATAACCATAATGGAGATCTATCTTCGAGAAACACTATGTTCCCTTCAACTGGTCGAACAAGTCATCGATCCTCGGTAATGGGTACCTGTTATGGATAGTGACCTTGTTCAACTCGTGATAATCTATACATAATCACTTACTTCCGTCCTTCTTCTTCACAAAGAGGACCGATGCTCCCCATGGAGAATGACTACGTCGAATGAAGCCCTGAGACAACAACTCATCTATCTGGATCTGTAGATCCCTCATCTCAGCAGGCGCCATACAGTAAGGAGCTCGGGAAATCGGTGCGATGCCTGGCTACAACTCTGTGCAAAACTCGACCTCTCTCACTGGAGGTAATCCTGGTATGTCTTGGAAGACATCCTGGTTCTCTGTGACTACTTGCATCTTACTCAAATCTGTGCCCCGATCCCGGAATACCACATCCTCTACGTATGTCTGAAATGACTCTGCAAACTGGTTACCTCTTGAGGTAGCTACCACTAACTGAGACCCATCAAATGCTCGCAAACTGACTATTTTCATAAAACAGTCGATACTCACAGGGTAGGAAGATTGCCAATCCATACCAAGAATTATATCAAATTCAGACATATGCAACACGATCAAATCAATCGCGAACTCAGAATTGTACAAGCTGACGATGCATCTCCTACAAATATTCTCTAACAGAGATATCTCTCCCAACAGAGTGGATACAGATAAAGGAAAATCTAACGGCTGAGCTACAAACTAAAGTCTAACCGTAAAATCATAGGAGATAAAAGAATGCGAAGTGCCTGAATCAAAAAGAATATGTACTGGAAAGGAATTCACACGGAATGTACCTTCCACCACGGCTCCTCTCGCGCCATGATCGCGAGGAACAACTGCATACACTCTACCAGTCTGCTTCTCTGCATCACCTAGAGTGAATGGTGCCATCTGTCTCTGCTGGGTCTCCTGGACCGCTCAAACCTGTCCCTCAATCCTCGGGACTGCTAGGAGTGCCTCAATCTCATTTGCTGGCACTGACCATATCCCTGAGCGTGGTTCTGCTAATGCTGCTGAGTCCTACCCTGCTGATCTGCAGCAGGTGCACTGCGGCACTCTGTTGTTCTGTGTCTAATCTTATTACAATTATAACAAGCTCCTTGAAAATCAGCGCTGTTGTTGCGCTCTCTGGTCCTACTGATGGCCCTTCTTATGGGGATCCTACTGATGCGGACCCTTACCCTACTGATGAGGTCCTCCTGAGCCTCCAAATGATCTTTTACCATTTTCTTTGTCCTCGGACTGTCTTGACTTACCATTGTCCTTGCCCTTGATGAATATAGTTGTATCTGTCTCCTGAGCCATGGCAGCATCTGCCACCTCTTGCACTGAACGAAACCGTCGAGATACTATGTACCGATGTAACCTTGGACGAAGTCCCATCAGTAATATCTGAGCCTGTCGCTCCTCTGTGTGCCACATGCTGGTGAATCTAAGTAATGACATGAACTTACTCTCAAAGTCCATGACAGACATATCCCATGCTCTAACCAAGCTAGCTCTAACTCCATTTTGGCTTTCACTATAGCCGAAACATACTGCTCATCATAAAGATATATAAAGGTCTCCCACGAAACCGACATCCTCAACTCTGGGGTAAAACGGAGTCTATACCATCATCCCGCATCGCCTTTGAGGCTGAAAGCCGCTAGCCTCTTCTTCTGTACAGAATTAACATTTAGCATATCAAAGACTTTACTCACATCTTCCTTCCATTTGTGTGCCGCAATGGAGTCCGTCGAACCATGAAACTCTGGAACCTTTAACTTCTAGTACCTCTCTACCAAACGAAGCCAACCCTCCTTCTCAACCACTCCATCATCAACTGGAGGTGGTGGTGCAACTACTAGTATCCTCTCTGGTACCTCCTCCTGAATGGGAGTTCCTTGTCGAGCCTGATCTGCAATTTGCTCCTCAATAGCCACCAAACGAGTTGCCAAGGGTGCTATGAGATACACTAAGTACTGAGGAGTCTGCTGTGGCTCGGGCTCCCTATCATCCTACTTAACTTCCTGAGCATGAGTAACTCGGCTTTCACGATCTCTTCCTGACATCTATAATTCTAAAATAAAGCTTATTATGCAGTAAATAAGATCTCAAGCATGAAGGATATAACATATACTAATAAGTAAATCATATCACATATATCTCATATCATGCTTTATTATTCAAAGCAAATAGATCATAAAAAATAGATTTTTCGCGTACATATATAGTACGTCCTCACTCATACTAAGGATTCCTAGAGGACTGTATACATGATCCCTAGTAAACTCTATCCTAACTCCACAATATGACACAGGGATGATTCTAAGGATATTAGAACTAGAGATCTGATACCATAGGGTTCACACAAGGCTGTAGTCTCAGATGAAACCTGGATTGTCAAACCTGCCAAGTACCAACCACCATATTACGACATGTTTCACCATCACAATTACTATCTCTCTAGTGGAAACAATAAATAGGTGAAGGTACAGACAGGCAAAAAAATAAATAGGCAACACTGGATATACACAGAAGAAGCATTAGGAATATTAATAATGAGCCCAACTAAAATAGAATAGAAATATCTCTGAGTATAAATTGGATCAAAAATACAATGAGTCAAATAAACAAAGTCTCACAAAAGCTCTCAACTCTAAACTAAAATACCAATCTAGAGTCTAAAAATAATCAACTCCATGTGGAGTTCTATAATAATTATAAAGTATAATAAGTAGCTAAATGGATAACTAAGAAAACCCATCAACTTGCGAATCTCCGTGCACCGGACTCGCTGTCTGAAAGAGGGAAAACAACAAGCATCAAAGCGCTAGTGAGATCATCACTACCTCTCCCCAGGGGAAGGGGTAGGAGTATATAAGAAAATAGAGTCAGTACTTACATATATCAAATCATTCATATAGCTCTCTATGAAAAACAAATAGTCAAGGAAACATACTCAAATCTCCAACATAAAAAATAAATACATTATCTTGAATTACATCCGAGTAGCCTGCTCTAATATAAGAGGATGTCAACCAAACTAAAATGAATACAACTGCCGTCCATAACGGGTGTGCCAAAATCTTAAAGGAAATACCCTACACGTGGGTAATCTATCGTGGAAGTAAAACTTACAACTAATAAAATATCTATGTGTGCATCATCTTATGCTATAACGATACCCTTGTAATGCTCTTACTCAATCGCTCTGCGGTAATAGGATTTATTATCTCCCTATTTCGAATACATGTAATAACGATACTATTGTAATACTCTTACTCAATCGTTCTGCGGTAATAGGTTTCATCTCCCTATTTCCTGATATGTGAAAGATCAAATACTAGTCATGTGTATTTATAAATTTTAACTTGTGACAAAAGTGTGTTAATTTAACACAAACTAAGCATAAGTGCATGTATCTCGGTGTGCGTGTCCACATCTGAAGTTCACTATCATCCCAAGTGTTTAACATTGTAGTTAATCATCACAAGGTCGAGAGAAGCGCTCGACAAACCGAAATCAAACCAAAACCATGCACAGCCTAATATTAGACTGGCGATCGACTATCGAGGTTGACCGTGACGGGCTCCAGAGATTGCCTAGGTCTCTGCCCTGCACGCGGTCGACCGTGGCAGTTGATCGTGAGCCCAAAATCTAGTTTTTTTAGATTTTTGTGTGTGTCGTGTTCATGTCATGTTTTTGTGATTCAAACATGGTAAAAAGTTTATGAATCTTGCATACAAACATGTTACCACGGATAAAAATATCTGAAAATGAAATCAACATATATAACCATGATTTTATGCATTATATTTATATTCAAAACCCTAAAACATGCATAAAAGCTCAAAACGATGAATCAAACTTCTTTCTTTACATTAACCAGTTTTAAAATTATCTTCAGATCTTAAATACATCTGTAAAATTTGTTCTTAACCTTTTTAGCATGAAAAGACCTAATCTTTATACATATAGTACAAACGAGTTATCTTTTATTCATAATCTAGTCATTTAGGCTCTACAAAACATGTTTAAATCTCTTTTAAAATATTTTGAAAACTGGGAGGGGGATTAGTAGAGATGATACTCCCCTGAGATTGTAGAAAATTATTTTAGAAGCAAGGTTGAAAGAGATCTACACTCCAAAAGCCAAAAACCAAGAAAAATCCCACTCGAAAGCCTCCAATCTTCTCCAAGAATTCAAACTAGGGTTTAGGGGTTTTGGTGGCTATTAGGGTTCTTAGGAAAACTAAGAAAAATGTGAAAAACTCATATATATATATATATATATATATATATATATATATATATATATATATCAAGGAAAATGAATATATGTTTAGAAATCCCAAACCAACTCAAAACAGAAGAAAAATTCTATGCAGGTTTCGCGGTCGACCGTGACGGTCGACTGGACTAGGCATTTCTAGTTTTATCATGAATTTGGCCATTGTGCATGTTTCGACTCTTTTCTCTCTCATGTATGAACTTGTTCATACTCAAAACACATGGTATTATACTCATATACCACTAAATGATATTTATCATACTAAATATCCATATATCATAATTAATCTCATATTAATATATCATTCAAAAATTATCGGGGTTTTACAAGTTCTCACTAAAATCTTATCTGACTGCACCACTACTATCTCGTCAGAAAGAATGGCTACTCCTACTGTGCCATCGTCTCACTGCATTGAAACACCCCCTGTCCTTTTACAAGCATTTCACCTAACCTGGAGAGTATTCAGGATCAGAAGATTCAAATAAATTAGCTGAGACTTTGCTCTTGCCCTTGCTGACTATGTTGATCATCACTTCAATGTGGTGATTCTTAGATGCTTGCTTTTTAGGATGAAAGCGACTATTTTCTGGACGAAGGAATCATCAAAGGCTCTGACAGTCGTTCAAAGACTATAGACTTGTTTGCTGATACCCCACATGGGCATTGGGAGATTACCTTGGAGATAAGCTCTCACAGCAACAATAGGATTGCATCTGATTTATATTGCGCTTGCATGTGAGATAATTTCAAAGATCACCAGCAGGACAACCCCCGATAGACTCCGTTATTTTAGCTTTACCTGAGCAAGACCCTCTAAATGATAGAGGTTCATAAACTTGGGTAGGCTGACGAACTCCGTCATTCATGTGACAAGATTCATTGGTAGGACGAGCTTGGCGAATTTGCCTTCTTGGTTGGTTCTTAACTTGAGGTTCGTTTTCTTGACGAACCTCGATATGAACCTCTTGTTGAATTTGTTGAACTTCTTTTTGAGGATGAGGTTTGTGTTCTGAGTCTACTCGGGTACGAGAATGAGGTTCGTCATTTTTACATTCCTCAATCACTTAGCCCTCATCAAACTTGTTGACCTTAGGCTAGTCAGCTCTCAGTCGATAGTGAAAACCGTCTAACAAGACCAAAGTTCGAGCCCTATGGTGAGCTTGGTTCTGGCACTGACATTATCGAGAGCGTCTTGATAGTAGACCAATAGGAACCTTTGCCTCAGCCGAAGCTGGGTGAGGTTCGTTATCAAAATCCATAACTTGGTATGAAACCCTTACAATCACTCACACTCTCTCTTGATTACAGATGAAGAGAAGATTAATTCAGCTCCTCCAAGTTTAACGTGGGCTCTTGGTGGTGAAAGGATACTTTCCTTGATGCTTGAGTCAAGATTGACTCCCATTGACAATCAGAGAAAGATTGCTGAAGCTTCTGATGTTCGTTAGACTACTAGAACCGACATGCTACAATCACGGGTAGAGGGGCGTAACTGCTCCTCAAAATCAACGCACGTCGTAACGTGCTCCTGAAGATTAGCCCACATAGCTGACTAAGTCTTCGGAGCCATTACAGCTAGATCTCACGTGGATGACAAGCCTCGTCTTTAATTAAAATGGGGTTCGTCAAGTAAGAAGAGCCTCGATACGTAGCGAGGTTCGTCTTACAAAACAAACTTCACAGTAAACAAGCTTCTTTTGATGGATTTTGTAATCACTGACTTTGTCTGACGAACTTCGTCTTCACTAACGAACTTCTTTTTCGATAGCTGAGTCCAATTGTGTAGCGAGCCTCATTTTCACTAATGAGCTTTAAGTCTGATGATAAGCTTCGACCCTTGTATCTAATGACCAGCTTTGAACCTCGTATCCAACGACGAACTTCGAACATCGTTTCTAATAGAGATATTCACTAGGCGGCAAAGTTTGTCCCTATGACAACCCTTATCATATTTTAAAGTTCGGTATTTTTTAATGCCTACAAATAGTAAAGAGTATTTTCGTATGTAATCCTTAAGGTTATAAGAGTAAAGAAATAATATTTACAAAAAGGTCTAATGCCTGTAAATACCCTAGATTCTTAGGGTTTCTTTTCTTTTTATGAAACATAACTTTTGGATGCTATAGTTCTATAGGAGAGGATGGAGGGGGGAGAGAGAGAGAGAGAGGAGTAGGAGAGGAAATTCAGCAGCAAAAAATGATCTTCAATTCAAGGAAGGGTTTTGGAAATTTTGCAGGAGAAAATGATCTTAAATTCAGGCAAAAGTTTTCTCCAAATTGTTCTAAGTGTTTTTCTCTTTGTTAACTCTCTGTGATTTCTCTTTGAATCTGATATAAATTCTAGAAATTCATTCTTAATCTAATTAGGGTTCATAATTGATGTTACCTATTGTTTAGACAAGTTATTATCATATCTAATAGTGTTTATCCATTCACAGATCTGAATAATTGAAATACATATAAAAATCCTAGACAAAACCTAATTCTTCCTTTTTCTTTGTTGTGAATCTTGGAAAATGTGTAGAAACATGGTGTTTTTGTATGTATAATAATTAAAAGAAGTTATAGATACTATAGCCAAAATGGTGAAGAAGCCAATCGTAGCAAATAAATCACTTAGGAGCAGCGACGGATCATCTGTCTGATCATGTGACATCAAACATATGAACCAAATTTAGACTTCTAGTGTGACACCCATGTTTTCACACATGGCTGTAGTCTAAGGTGAACCCAGAGATATCAAACCTGCCATGCATCGAGACTATACATTAACACATTTCACCATCCACAATAATATCCTCTAGTGGAATCAAAAGAAGTGTAGGTACAAGAACAGACAAAATAAATAAATGAACATAATAAACATGTTATGAAAAGTTATATCTCATAAATAAAAATCATGTCTCAATTTATATACATCTAATCTATGGATTAAAAAATTATCTCAACATGAATCAACTGAAAATTGTACTAAGGTACACTGCCTTTATAAAATAACAATAAAACTCTAAAGTCTTAATAAAATCATAGAAAAATCTATTGTGCAGCTTCTACTAATAACTCATGTGACAGTGACTATGCAAGAATTTTGTAATCTTGCGGCTCTTCAAACCTTTGTATTGCTTGAAAGAAGAGAAAACAACAAAAAGAACCACATAAAGAGCGTAAGAGCGCTACAGCAAGATCACCACCATCAGTCCCTAGGGGAAGGGCTACTAGATTGAGTGGAGGCTCTATCTATTAAGCATACTCCACCTAGATTATTTTCCATCTAAGTGGAATTAACATTTAGAAACCTACAATACAAGACGTAGTATGTCGAGCAAAATAATCCAAATAAGAAAACCCTCATGTATATACCATTGTCACAAATTATAGATATCTAAACATTAATACCAAACTAAGAATAAACAACCTATATGCAATCAGCAATTAGAAACCCACAACATGAGACTTGTACATCGAGTGAAATAATCCAAACAAGGAAACCCTCATGTATATACCATATGTCTCAA
>BQKN01058439.1:63715-89988 GCA_022839385.1 Asparagus kiusianus | reverse complement strand
TAACCCCCGGATGTTCTAAAGTCTCCTCCGGAGTTGGAGTTGTCTTAGTTTCCCTGGGGAAGCATGTGATGCCTCGGGCTTATTCACTGACCGGTCCATGCTCCAATAACGTAGCCGAGTACAACGCGCTCCTTATTGGACTCAGTTTCGCCAAGGAGCTGGGGGTCAAATATCTCGAAGCTTTTGGGGATTCTCAACTGATCGTCAATCAAGTCCGTGGAGAGTATGAAGTCAGGAACCAAGACCTGATCCCGTACCACCAGGAGGCCGTCAAAATGGTAGATTCTTTTGAAGAATTCTTTATCGAATACATCCTGCGTCTCCAGAACGCTTATGCGGATGCACTGGCAGCACTAGCAGTATCACTCGCGTAGCCGCCCGAAACTGAACTGCTAGTCACAGTAAGATCACACCAACTCTGCATACCCATATACAATATGGATATCGAAGAGGAAGATGATAGAAACGTAAACGCCAAGGAGGTGAACTCAACTCAAATCGGGTCTGAGTCCCGAGATTGGTGTTTTCCCATCATTGACTACGTCCAATATGGTATTCTGCCGGAGGATGTAAAAGAAAGGGAATCCATCCGCCGAAGAGCACCAAGGTTCTTCTATAATGCCGAGACCCGTACATTATACCGCCGAGGGTATGATGATTTGCTACTCCGATGCCTTTCGAACGAAGAAGCAGAAGAAGTTCTTAAGGAAGCACACGAAGGAGAATGCGGTGCGCATCAACCTGGTCCCAAGCTGTATGATCGCATCAGAAGAATGGGATACTTTTGGCCAACAATGGTCTGTGACGCGATCGAATACGCACGAGGATGTCACGCCTGTCAAGTGCATGCAAATTATATGCACCAACCATCGGAACGTTTACATTCGTCAACCACGTCTTGGCCATTCGAGACGTGGGGTATGGACATTGTCGGTCCTATTTTTCTCCCTTCAGTCAAAGGTGATCGGTTTATTCTCACAATCACGGATTACTTTTCAAAGTGGGCTGAAGCAGTTCCTCTTAAGGAAGTGAAGACGAACAACATCATCAATTTCATCAAGTATCATGTCATATACCGAAACGGCGTGCCAAGATGGATCATTCATGACAACGGTCCGTAGTTCATAAGCAACGCTTTCGTCAGGTTCTGTGACAAATTCAAGATTCAAGATGTTTCGTCGACAGCTTATTATCCCGCTACGAACGGATTAGCTGAGGCTTTTAACAAGACGATCATTAACATCCTGTCAAAGCTTATGAAGACTAATAAACGAGACTGGGACGATAAACTCGGTGAAGCACTCTGGGTTTATCGCACCACAGTACGCACACCTACGGGAGCCACCCCGTATTCATTGGTATACGGATGTGAAGTTGTGCCACCTTTGGAGATTCAGATCCCATCCCTTCGTATCGCTCTCGCAACTAAGATGACGACAGAAGAACAACATCAAAAACGTCTCGAAGAACTCGAGAGGTTGGATGAAAGGCGCTTGGCAGCTCAACAACACATTGAGTTTTATCAAGCCAGAATATCTAGGGCTTTTGATAAAAGGGTCCGACAGAGAAGCTTCAAGGAAGGAGATCTGGTCCTCGCTGCTCGCCGACCGATAATCCTCAATTCCAAGAAGAAAGGTAAGTTCGAACCCAAATGGGAAGGACCGTTTGTGATAGACACAGTCTACTCAAACGGTGCATATCGCCTCGTTTCTCTAGAGGGCGTCAGGCAATTAATGCCAATAAATGGAAAGTTCCTGAAAAAGTACTATCCCTAGTACATTCGGGATAACCCATTAATCGGGAAGTTCCTCGAAGAATATTCCATTTGATATTCTAGAGGATAACCCAAAATTGTTCTACCACCAAAATCCCTCACTGATCAATTTCAATTGACAGTGAGTCCACCAAAAACTGTCTTTCTGGTCCAAACCACAACCAAAATCCCCTCTTGATTCTTTCCACGAACAAGAGGCCCACTTTCAATTCAGAGCCTTCTTTCGATAAACGAAAGAATTCCTCTCCTTTCTCTTTGGTTAAACCTCTTCATGGTTATAACCAAAGTTGAAATTCCATTTCGATAAACGAAAAAACTCATCTAGATAACCAATCCTATAAAAGGTAAGTTTATTTAGATTTTTCGGATTCTTGGAGTGGAGATCCCACTTCTAGTTTCTTTCTTACACTGGAAATAGAATATAAAATTCTTCCTTTCCAGAATCAAGGAATAGAATATAAAATTCTTCCTTCCTTGTTCGGGGAATAGAATATAAAATTCTTCCTTCCCACGCTAATCTTTTTTCCAAGAATTTAGGATTCATCCTAGGAAGTTTATCCCGAATCCTGAGCAGGGATAAGTCTGCGCCTAACACGAGCTGCCGGTTTAGTCTTTCTCCGCAGAAAAAGACACCAGAGTTCAATTCTGGGGTATTTTATCCTGAAACCTAAGAAGGGATAAGTCTGCACCTAACCTGCACTACCGGTTAGTTCTTAACCGTTAAAAGGAACAATCGCCCACATATTCAACGTTGTGGTAAGTTGTTATTAATAACGCCAAAATCCATGCCTTACACGCATGGGGAATTTCATCCTGAATCCTAAGAAAGGATATGTCGACGCCTAACACGCATCGCTGGTTTAATCTCTACCCGTAGAAAGAGATACCAGAGCCTGATTCTGGGGACCTTTATCCCGAAGCCTAAATAGGGATAAGTCAACGTCTAATACACGTTGCCGGGTAGCCTATTCCCGTAACAATGGCGAAGTCTACGTATTCAAAGTCGTAGCAAAGAGTCTAAGGGAGTTCATTCCGTTAGCACAACGTTACATGCGGAACGGATTTAGATAATCCGCATGCTAGCCCGACTCAAACGGTAGTCGGTAAAGGCTAATCAAATCCGTTGAAGGCTGGGGGTTAGCCAAAAAATCCTAAAGTCAAAGCCTAACACGCGTCGCCGGGTAGCCTATTCCCGTAACAAATGGTAAATCCTATGTATTCAACATCATAGCACAAAGTCTAAGAGAGTTCATTCCTTTAGCACAACGTCACCTGCGGAACGGACCAAAACAATCTGCATGTAAGCCCGACTCAAACGGTAGTCGGTAAGAGCACGTCAAATCCGTTGAAGGCTGAGGATTTGCTAAAAATCCTAAGTCAACGTCTCATACACGTTGCTGTTTAGTCTTTTCACAGGAGAAAGACGAAGTCTACGTATTCAATATCGTAGCACTAAAAGGGATAACTCTTTTAGCTTAACGTCACGTGCGGAATGGATTTAGACAATCCGCATGCTAGCCCGACTCAAACGGTAGTCGGTAAAGGCTTATCAAATCCGTTGATGGCTGAGAATTTGCCAAAAATTCTATGAATGCCAGTCATTGACGCATCAATTTTATAAATTGGTCTCGTGACTCAAGTATATGCCACGCTCCGATTCCTTAAGAGCTTAAACTGTGTATACTCCAGCAGACGTACGAGTATAAACTGTGTCAAACGCCGGACAACGTGTTGTAATGAAGCCTGGACGCCGGACAACGCGTCACCAGGAAGCTCAAACGCCGGACAACGCCTTGTAAATGAAGATTCGACGCCAACGACCGATGGTTAGTTCTGTGTTGAAGCAGCAAACTCGAGCTAAAAAAGTAAGAAATCAAGAATCGATTTCAAGTTCAAAATTCCGACAGACGGTCAGACAATAAATGCAGCACCGGAACCTTTTCAAGCATTCGACAAAGCACCGAATAGCCTGGAGGATTGAAAGAATCGAGAACAGAAGCCATTCTAAGGATCCGTTACACCGATTGAAGGTGGGGACGATCATATCCAAAGTATTCCAGACTCTTCCATAAAAGAACGAGGCTGGAAAACTTTGGAGGGGGTATCTGTAGGCGTATAAAACTGCCTATGGGTCCCTTAACACAGCTCGACGATGCCGATCGACAAACAGACCATCGGGCGACGTATCCAAACACGACCGTTAGCCCGATGACACCGAAGCCAAACGATACGCGACGAAGCAGACTAACGAGGCTACGAAGCTGACGAACCGCACGCAAACAACGGAATGAATCCACTCGCGTACAGAATCAAGCCAACGGGTTGAGGAATCAACGAGTCATCCAACCAAGAGCGGACTCGGAAGAATCACGATCGAATCAAGATCAGTTTCGGACTCAAACTCAGAAGCGGATTTACTGCCTAATCAGGAATCAGATTTACTGCCAAATCAGGATAACGAATCGAGTCCGAACAACAGAGAACCAGAAACAACGGAAATCGACGAAACCCAACACCTAGAGGGGCTCGGCCGAAGCCGAGTTGGGCCGAGCCACCTCAAAGTGGCTTGGCAAAGGCCGAGCCACCTCAAGGTGGCTCGGCCCAAAGCCGAGCCACCTTGAGGTGGCCGGCCCAGATCTGTGCCAAGGCACAGATCTGGTTGCCTATAAATAGGGGGGTTGTTCATTTGAAAAGGGAGGACTTTTTGGGAGCCGAAACTCTGCCGAATTGAGACCTCATCTTGGAGTTTTGAAGACTTGAAGACTTGGACATTCAGATCTGGTTCTTGGCGAGCATCCGTGTCACAAAAGGCAGGAGTTCGAGAGAGAAAATTAGATCTGAGATCTACGCAGGCATACTCCGGATCAAAGCTTGGTCTTTGATCCCGAGATTTGGGCGATTTGTTCCTTGGTGAACTAATCCCCCCCCCGGCTATTATTTCCTTAGTGAAATAATACCCGTCGTGCTGCGTAGATCCAACCGGATCTAGATCGTGCGGTGGTCAACGGATCAACCCTCGGCGCAGGCAAACAACCCACGCAAGTGAGCGACCGAATAACAGGAGCTTGCGATTTGTTCGGCAAATAAGGAAAGAAAGTTGTAATCTTTTTTTCGTTTTCTTTGATTTTTCATTGTAACCGGATCTTATAAAAAGACCGGATCTTTGTAACTCAAAAAGTTGTTATTTAAAGATGATAATGGAATCGACAATGAAAGAAGCTACAATTTTCGCCGCGAACAGCAGGAGAACAGGTCGATCGAGAGAGGTACCAGAGATTGGTAGGTAGATTGATCTATCTGAGTCATACGCATCCCGATATTTTATTTGCAGTGAGCGTGGTGAGCCGCTACATGCATGACCCTAGGAAGAGCCATATGGATGTAGTGTATCAGATCTTGAGGTACCTGAAGAGTGCACCTGGGAAGGAATTGATATTCAGGCAGAATGAGCACTTGAACATTGAGGGCTATTGTGACTCTGATTGGGCTAGTTGTGCCGATGACAGGAAGTCCACATCGGGTTACTGCATGTTTGTAGGGGGCAAGTTGGTCTCTTGGAAGAGCAAGAAGCAGTCTGTTGTTGCGAGATCTACGGCAGAAGCAGAGTATAGGGCCATGGCCTTAGGAGTTGCCGAGATGTTATGGTTGAAGACTTTATTGGGAGAGCTCAAGGTGGACCAAGGGGCTCAAATGAAGTTGTGGTGTGACAACAAGTCCGCAATCAGCATTGCCAACAATCCGGTGCAGCATGACAGAACCAAGCACGTGGAGATTGATAGGTTCTTCATAAAAGAAAAGCTGAATAGTGGACTATTGGAGCTAAGTCATGTAGCTACTAAAGATCAAGTAGCTGATTGCCTCACCAAAGGACTTAGCTCAATAGATCTAGCTAGGTTATGTGATAAGATGGGCTTGATGGATATCTTTTGCCCATCTTGAGGGGGAGTGTTGAAATATACAGTTTATAGAAAGATAGGGGCTTGGATGTAAAATGTAACCCATTATATAAGCCTAAGAGGTTAATGAAAAAAAGAACTTTTTCCACTGATTCAATTTCTCTCTCTCAAAATTCCTATTCTTGAGGAGGAACATGTAGATTCTTTAACTACGGTATTGTATGCCAATATTAAATATGTAAAATCGCACTAGCTTGTCTTATTTCTTATCCAGATATTACATCTATTTGTATCCACAAAACAATGATGCCTTTAGGATTTCTTCAATTGTTACCTATTATTGCCAAAGGAGAATATGGAGACTGGATCCTCTGCATTTCTTTATAAGCTTCTTCAACATGACGTACGCAAGAAGGCAATGCATTCTTGAACTCGAGCAATATACACCACCATGCTTCAGTCATTGGCAAACAGAAGTTATGTAAAAGCGAAAACGGAAACAGTTTTCTTCTCATTTCATTTCCAAAGGATGAATGTACATTAACTTCCCAATGATTCTCCTTATTCTTACTATAATACAACATGATCAATGTTCAATACAAGAATACATTATGTCACTCTTTGAAACTCTAGTACAAAGGCTTCATCCTCTTGTTCAGCTCGAAGAGGCTCTCATGTATGTTACCATGTACTCTTCTGGCTGAAGGTATCGTAGCCCAGATGAGTTCATATCGCCTATTACGATTCAGTACTATTACAAGTTTATGAGAGTTTCCTTGCATGCACGATTATAATCTGGTTAAATATTTACATACATCCCCAGGAACCATACTGGCCTTCTGACAATCACGAGGTTATAAATTGTCAAACACGCTGTAGAGGAAAGCCAACATTTTTTTGGAAAGGCTCCTCAGTTGCCTTTGTATAGTATTAGTAACATATTCCTCACTTCATGTGGCAAGGAGCCGGCATTCTCTAGTTTGGACATGACAGAATGTGATGCATCTGTAACCGAAGAAAAACAATCAGAATTCTACTATTTTGAAAACCCATGCCTCCTTTCCAAAGAAAGAGACTCTACATCAACAACAATAAAAAAGAAAAAAAAATCACGAAGAACCACTGGAAGGCTTCAACTCAATGAAAACCATCAAGAACAAAAATCAAAGTTCACAAATGCATAGCTTTTGATAGTCAACTCAAACCCTCTAAATTAGTAAAACAAGAAGAATGCTAACAAGGAAAAGGTCAGATATTATAAAGAAAAGTCACAAGCTTTTGTAAATTTCTCAAATGATACCTTCATACTAAATAACTTCAAAAGCACTTCATAAAGGTACCAATTAAAGCAGCTATAACCTTCATTTGAAACAGAAAAAAAAGGTACCAATTAAAAAGCTGGAACAACAAGGACACATAGTCTATACTATAACAACAACAATACAATGAAGAAAAATTAAGCAAACGCATATTCTAATATAGATGTAAAGGCTCTTAGAATCACACTCCATTCAACTAACAAAACCAACTCCAATAGAGGATCTAGCGTAAACTCGAAGCGGGTGGAGGGAAAATATGCAAATGATCCGGATGGTTATTCTTAGTGATCTCCTTACCATTGACAGGAAGCACACTCTGAGTCTAACATCCTAGTGAGGCATAAACTCCTCCCTCTTGTTTGGGTCAAAAGTCGCTGTTTTCATTGCCATCGAATCTATTACAACTTTGGTCGTTATAATAAACTCAAATAAACGAGAAAAGTCGATCTTTTTATAAGATCTCCTTATACAATGAAAATACAAAAAGTACAACTCTTGTCAAACAGTGCAATTGACGTTTATCATCCGCTGCTTATGTGAGAACTTCGCCTGTACCGGAGACGTTAATATCCCTTGTCCACCACGGATCAGATTCGGTTGATAGATTAAGTTGATCAAAGGTCTTACTTCACGAAGGAAATAATCACAGCAACGGTAATCTCGACCAAGCGAGATCACGACTCTTCTCGAGATTTAAGACCAAGCTTAAATCCATAGGAATATGGGACGGGTCTCAGATCTCTCGAACTCCACTCTTTATGCACAGGAATTCGCCAAGATGTGCTAATTCTTACTGTAAATTTGTGGCTTCACTTTCCAATTCGGCAGCACTTCGCCCTGTTGATTTTTCGATCCGGAGAAATGAGCACCCGAGCTCGTATTTATAGGCTCCGGTTGGGGGTTTTTGGATCAAAACAAGGGATTCCTCCTTATTTTCAGTTAATAACTGATTAACCATAGTATCAGATCAGTTGGGACGCTCAGGAACAAACAAATCTCGAAAGAATCCGTAAAAATTGAAAAAATGTGTTTTTTGGATCGGAACTGGCCGAATCGCCATCTGGTGGCTCGGCTGCCGAGCCACCACTTAATGGCTCGGCCCATGGCCGATCCACTGGCCTGGCCAGGTCGTTTTAACGTGACTCGATTGCCTGGGGCTTTCTTGGTTTTCTGGGTTTTGACTTGTTCTGTTGTTTACGTGTATTTCATTGTTTCGCTGACTGGTACACTTCCTTGATTCGCTTTGCGTGTTTCATGAACGCGCGGATCGCTTGACAGTGGCCGATCAGCATACATGCCACTTGGTGGTGGCCAGTGAGTACGCGGACCACTTAGAACTGGCTGATGAGTGTACGGGCCAATTGGAGGTGGCCGGTGAGCGCACGGGAAGCTTGGTTCGCCGTTCCGGTGGCCGATGAGTGTACGGACCACTTGACGGTGGCCGGTGAGTACGCAGGCCACTTGGACAAATCTTCTCGACTTGGATGATGATGTTTATCGCCTCCTCTTCATCTCGAGCTGTGTACGGATACCTATAGGTATTTTAGACGCCTACAGATACCCCCTACAAAGTATTTCAGACTCATTCGTTTATAGAGGAGTCTGGAATGCTTTGGATATGATAACCCCCACCTTTAGTCGGTGTCAAAGGACCTGTAGCTGGCTTTAATTCTTAACTTCTCCAGCCTTCAATCTATTCAGTATTTTGTTGGATAGATGAAGTTCTTCCAACACTTGGTTTTATCATTTGACCGTTGTCGAAATCTTGAACTGAAGTTGATACGTAAGTTTCTGAGCTTAGCTCTTATCATTGAGTTGACTTTGAACTAATTATCTTTGTCAGGAATTCATATATGAATGTGATTGAACTCCCTGAAATCATCCTCTAACCTGGAATCTTTCGTTAGCCTTATTTTGGCAAAATCATCGACGCGTTGACCGACATCGACCTTTGCATTGACCGGCGTTAACCTTTGCTGTAACGCACTGACCGGCGTTAACACAGTTTATACTCGTACGTTTGTAGGATTTTACACAGTTTAAGCTCTTAAGGCATTGGAACATGGCGGTCTCAAATGTGGGGCTACAAGACCAACTGTTAAAGCTGATTCATTTACATGTATGAATGTTTTCGGATCCTTAAGTCATGAGACCAACTAATGAAGCAGGTGCGTCAATGACTCTCATATTTATAGGATTTTAGAAAATCCTCATCCATTAACAGGTTTGATGAGCCTTTATCGATTACCGTTTGAGTCGGGCTAGCATGCGAATTGTTTAAGTTCGTTTCGCATGTAACGTTGTGCTAAGAGAGTTAATTCCCTTAGTGCTACGATATTGAATACGTAGACTTCGTCTTTCTCACGGGAATAGACTACCTGGCGACGTGTGTTAGATGTAGACTTAGGATTTTTGGCAAACCCTTAGCCTTCAACGGATTTATCGTGCCTTTACCGACTACTGTTCGAGTCGGACTAGCATGCAGATTGTTTAAGTCCGTTCTGTATGTAACGTTGTGCTAAGAGAGGTAACTCTCTTAGTACTACGATATTGAATACGTAGACTTCATCTTTCTTACGGGAATAGACTACATGGCAACGCGTGTTAGGCGCTGACTCATTCTTACTTAGGATTCAGGATAAAAATTCCCAGACTCGGATTCTGGTGTCTTCTTCAATCGGCGAAAGACTAAACCGGCAACGCATTTTAGGCGTAGACTTATCTCTATTTAGGAGTTAAGATAAAGTTCCCCGCGTGTGTAAGACGCGGATTTTGGCGTTATTAATAACGGTCTGCCACAATATCGAATATGTGATCTTTTATCCTTTTTACGGTCAAGTACTAACTGACAACGTGTGTTAGGCACTGACTTATCCTTACTTAGGCTTCAGGATAAAATTTCCCATGCGTGTAAGGCACAAATTATGGTGTTATTAATAACAACCTGCCACAATGTGGAATATGTGGGTTTTTGTCCTTTTTACGGTCTAAGACTAACTGGCAACGCGTGTTAGGTGCTGACTTATCCCTACTTAGGCTTCAGGATAAAATTCTCTAGATTGGGATTCTGGTGTCTTCTTCAATCGGTGAAAGACTAAACCGGCAACGTGTGTTAGACGTTGACTTATCTCTACTTAGGATACGAGATAAAATTCCCCATGCGTGTGAAGCACAGATTTTAGGAGTTATAATGTTCAAAGATTATGTCTTCTCTTGGGGCAAAGATGAACCCGATGCGGGAGAGGAAGAATTTTATTTTCTATCTCCTAAGGCTGAAGAAAAAGAATTTTATATTCTATCTTCAGTTGCTAACGGAAACTCAAAGTAGGATCTCCACTTCCAGAATTCGAGAATGTAAAACTAAGAGTGAGATCTTCACTCCGAGAATCAAAAAGATTCAGATAATCCTAACTGTCGGAAGGTTTGATTATCGAACTAAAGGTGGGTTTCTCATTTATCGAGAGTGAATTGCGGTTTTGGCTCTAACTATAGGAAAGTTTAACCAAATGGGAGGTTTGAGATGACCCTAACTGTAGGAAGGTTTGATCGCTCGATTTGAAAGTGGACCTCTCGTTCATGAAAGGAATCGAGAGGAGATTTTGGTTATGATCCTAACTGTAGGAAGGTTTGACCAAGTGGAAGGATTAAGACGATCCTAACTTTTATAGGTTTGATCGCTTAATTTGAAAGTGGACCTCTCATTCATGGAAGGAATCGAGAATGGATTTTGGTTGTGATCCTAACTGTAGGAAGGTTTGACCGAGTGGGAGGATTGAGGCGATCCTGACTTTTATACGTTTGATCGCTCAATTTAAAAGTGGACCTCTCATTCATGAAAGGAATCGAGAAAAAATTTTGGTTATGGTCCTAACTGTAGGAAGGTTTGACCGAGTATACAGTAGGAGTGGGAGTACAAATCACAGTGGGAGTGTTGACTTATATAAATCACTCAATAGGGGTTCTTGGTGTCAAGTTATAAGGACTTCACACGAAGGGGTTTGACAATTGTCAAAGATTAGTAGACTAAAATTCCAAACAGTATGCCCTGACTCTAACAATGGGAGTGCTGAGTGTACAGACACAGTATGAGTTTGAATGGATTAAACCAGAAAGAATTTTAGTAGACCCACTGTTAATTAATTTTATCAGTGAGGGATTTTATGGTGGAAGATTGTAAATCGTCAACAACAGTGAGAGTTTTTTGTGAGGAAAGATTGATCCAACGAAGTGATCAAATCTTATCTCAGCAAAAAAGTGCTTGGAAGTTGGTGAAACTGATCCCGGCAATTGGACGTGTTTCACTCATGGAAGCATTTAGAGTTCAAGTGAGAGTTTCTTATTCATCCCCTTTTGTAGCGACCGGGTTATCCCTAAGAACACCACATATAGCATTCTTTCGGGAACTTCCCGTTACATCCATCCCCAGCTTTCTTTACGAAACTAGGTCTAACATTGTACTCAGCTAAATGGTCGGGTTATCCTTAAGAATATCACATACGATATTCTTCCAGGAACTTCTCATTAAAATTAGGAAATAGTTTAGATTCGTATACCTGTTGGAGTATTGAGAAGCAATTTATACTCGTATACTCTTCAGGGTGTCATTCAGCTTAATTTTGTTAGCCTCTTTGTTTTGATGATGTTTAACAAACAATTTACCACTAATGTTGTTTGTCTAGTATTTACGTTTTCTTATTTATTATGGACAAACAACGTGTTGGAGGATGGATGAAATTGCGCATTCACGATCATATCCAATGGAGGTTGGCGAAATTATAGAGTGAAGCCTACGCAATTCAAAGTTAAAGATTCAAGTTCAAGCTTCATCCATAAGTGTACCAAGATAGAGCTTCCTTGAATATCACAAGCTTGGGTAAATTTAGTTTTAGGTTTTATATTATGTGTGTTAGTAATCATATTTTTTTTAAACACTTATAAACCCTAACTCATTTAAGTTTTATTCGTGCTATAAGTAGGTATGATTATTTAAGTTTGTGATGTGAAAATATGTGAAATAAATTTTTAAAAAAATAAAGTGATATATAACACATTATAATTTTTTATAATGTGTTATAATCCAATTTAGGTGAATAAAAAAATAACGTTATCCTTAGACTTCCATCCAATAATTACATCTAATTCTTTGGACTTATAATATATGATATATATGATATACGACTCAGATTTGGGTAGGAGACGAAGTTTTCTCCCAAAAATGAGTGTTTATTTTATATTATAGGAATAAAAAATTGGTACTAAAATTCATAATTATTGGATCTGTCCTTCTCGGACGGGTTAGGAATATAGTTGTGCATACATCCAACTTTGTATACTTTGTATATTTTCATTCTTGAAAGTTTTGGCAGCATGTATTTATTATTCTTCGTGTATAATAAGCGTATGTTGTTCTGTATTTTAGGTTATTGTTGATACGTATAATAACATCCGCACAGTGTACAGGGAGAACAACGGGTAGGTGCTGCCAAAATTTTTAAGAAATAAAAATATACAAAGTATATGAAGTTGGATGTAAGCACTACTATATTTTTAATGGATAGAAGCCTTCCTATGACAGCCGCTAGATTAGTGTAATTAGTTTCTACGTATGTTTTATATATATTTTATGTAGATAAATATTCATATTGTTAAATGATATATGAACGTATGTTTGATGTGTGTTGAATGTATAAGAGTCATGGACGTATTAGTAGTTGTGAGACTAATCGTATTTAATAATTATATATAATTTACAGATAAGGATAATTCTTGACAAATCATGGATAGATATCCCTAGGCATCATAGATTTTATGACACACGATACAAGGAGGGATGTGAAGCCTTCATATGTTATGCAGAAATGAATCCGAGAAATTTACGAAGCGGTGCTATGTATTGTTCTTGTTGCAGGTGTAGGAATTTGAAGCTGCTGAATAGAAATGATATACGTATTCACCTAATAAAATCAGGTTTTGATAAAAAATATAAATATTAGAACTGGCATGGGAAAGGTATCACTAAAAATGAGGATCCAAATATGCGTATTGGTACGTCCGGTGGCCAACGAATAGATGACACAGAAACAATCTTGAATGATATTTTTCCTCGACCTACAGAATATGATGTTGATAATAATGTCGAGGATGATATTAGAGATAAAAGTGAAGATGATATCAAAGTTAAAGCTGAAGAAGTAGAAGATGTCGAAAGTGTCGAAAATATTGATGATATGCATTCCTTCGTAGAAATAAAGCGAATAATAGAGCTACTAGAAGATAGTGAAAAGGACTTATATGAGGGATGTACCGAGTACTCCAGATTTTCATTTATGCTAAAACTCCTACATATTAAGACATTTAGCGGTATGTTAGATAATTATTTTGAAATGCTTCTTGATTTGCTTCGAACTGTAATTCCTGGAGGAGAGAATAGCATACCCCAAACAACTTATCAAGCTGAGAAGATTGTCTCTGCTCTGGGTCTTGATTATAATAAGATTGATGCATGTCCAAATGGTTGTATTTTGTACCACAAAGCTAATAAAGACCTTCAAGATTGTCCGACATGTGGAGTTTCTAGGTGGAAGCAGTGCACAAATTCTTCAACAAGGATTACAACGGAGACAATGATAACACAGAAGAAAATTCCAGCCAAGGTGCTTTGATATTTTCCATTGGCTCCTAGATTGCAAATATTGTACATGAACAAGGAAACGACAAAGAATATGAGGTGGCACAAGGAAGATCGAGTAGACGATGGTAAATAAAGACATCTTGCTGATGCTTTAGCTTGGAAGCATGTTGATAAAATTTATCCTCGTTTTGCCAAATATTGCAGAAATATAAGACTGGGTCTATCAAGCGACGGATTCAATCCATTTGAGGTAATGAACTCTAGCTGGTCTACGTGGTCAGTTGTATTAATATCATATAATTTACCTCCCTTGCTTTGTATGAAACATCCGTTTATGATACTTTCATTACTAATACCCGGTAATCAAGCACCGGGAAATTATATTGATGTCTACTTAGAGCCTCTAATTGATGATTGAAACAATTATGATTTGAGGGTATTTTAGCATATGATGCCCATTTAAAAGAATCGTTTAGATTACATGCTATTCTATTATGGACGATTAATGATTTTCTAGCTTATGCTAATTTGTCCTGGTACTCTACGAAAGGCAAGTGTGCTTGTCCTGTTTGTGGTCCGGAATTTGAAGCTCTTCAATTACCACATAGCCGAAAGAGTTGTTATTAGTTTAATCGAAGTTGGTTGCCCTTGAGTCATAAATATAGAAAATTATCAGCAAAGTTTGATGGCACAGTTGAGAAAAGAATGAAGCCGCGTCAACTGACAGGTAATGAGATCGTAAAATTACTTGAGGGGTTTCCAAAAGTTATGTTTGGAAAAAATCGCTATTCTAAATTTAACCCGTTCGGAGTAAGAGATTACCTAAAGTCACAAAATCCATTGAAGCGTAAGCGAAAGGTCCGTAAAATGCAAGTTGAGGACAAAGCCCAAAAATTACCTAGAGGATGGACTAAATTTAGTATCTTCTTTCAGCTACCTTACTGGCAAAATCTTAAAATCCGACACAATTTAGATGTTATGCATATTGAGAAAAATATATGTGATAACATAGTATCAACTCTCCTACAAGATGCAAACAAGTCGAAGGATGACCTACGGGCGTGTCAAGATCTGACTGCTTTGAATATCTGAAATGATTTGCAAGCTCAAGACATTGGCCTTAAAAAATTAAAGTTGCCTCCGTCTCGTGTTACAATGTCAAATGAGCAGATGCAACGAGTCTGTGAAATTCTCAAATCGGTAAAGTCGCCGGATGGTTACTCTGCTAAATTTTCAAATAATGTCTAGGTGCAAGAGAGAAAACTCTTAGGTCTGAAGACACATGATTATCACGTTCTTCTCCATCAATTGCTTCCTATTACAATCCGTAACAATATGGAGAAAGAAGCGTCGAAGATTATTATTGAGTATTGTGGATTTTTCAGAAAATTATGCTCTAAAGTCATAGAAGTAGATGAATTTAAAAAACTTGAAGCCGATGTCCGAGTTACTCTATGCAATATGAAAGTAATATTCTCTCCTTCATTTTTTATAATTATGGTCCATCTTACCCAGCATCTTGTAAGAGAGGCAAGAATCATCGGTCCTGTTACTTATCGTTAGATGTATCCGATTGAAAGGTAATTTATAATTTTTCTTATATTTATTAATTGTATATGTGTTTTTAAAATTACCATGCTAATAATTAACTTTTATGATTCTAAGATACTTAGGCTGCATGAAAAACAATATTCACAATCGAGCTCGTCCCGAGGGCTCGATAGCTGAAGGATATGTGGCTAACGAATACTTTGTGTTTGCATCACGTTATATGCGCAAGAAGAAAACCACATCACAAGCACCTCATAAGGAGAGGAAGCGTGAAAAATACCCGAGATCTCTCTTAGGTCAAATTCATGCATGTGTTAGAAAACATTGATATGTTCGCAGACTATCGAAGGTAATAAATAAAATAAGTAATATAGATGAGAAATATTTATTTTACATATATTTTATCAATACAAACTTATTTATTGTTTATATAGGCGACATCTCGAGAAGCTTAAGAATGAAACAACCGGTAGGAATGTAGTGCACAATATTCAGAAGAGACATACGAAAGAACTTTCTGATTGGTTAAGAATTGATGTAAGTGTTTTTTAATTAATTATTGAATATTCATAATATAACATCACCTAAATATTCTCAAATTGTCTGTCTTAGGTTGAAAAATCACTTCTTGATGGTACTACATTACCAGATGAAATTATTATCCATGCACAACGCCCTTATCACGAAGTGAGACGTTATAATGAGTATTTGGTCAATTGATATAAATTTCAAATGCTAGAGACTAATGATAGGAGGGTAACTCAGAACAGTGGGGTCATGGGCTTGTTTGCTCAAGAATGTTTTTTAAGTATAAGAGATCAGAATCCAATTCTAGCTGACATACTATATTATGGCTAATTAGAAGATATTGTTGAGGTAATTTACGGGTTTGGTAAACCAAAACAATGTACTTACACGATGTTCAAGGTTCGGTGGTGTCCTTCAAAAAAGCAAAAGGATCATTATGGATTTACACTAGTCAATCTTCATCGAGAAGTATATACGGATGAGAAATTTATTTTCGTAGAACAAGCTGATTAGTGCTTCTTTGTGAAAGATTCGAATGTCATGTCTGATTGGGTGGTTTTGTACAAGGAGACAAGATCTGTTGTTCTTCCTAATAACAATGAAAAAAATATTAAAGAAAGTGAAGATAATTATAGTGAACCAATTGGGTCATCTGATGATGTTTGGCAAGAATTCTCTTACACACAGAATGTGGTGCTGGATGTAGGTATGAACTATATATGTTACACCACATTATCGATTTTTATCTTATCATAATAAAAACAATAATGCATTTCATAATAACATATCTCATGAGTATGTATAAAAATTTTTCTTAACAGTTGTCTTTATTAAATTTTGAAGATGAGGAGGGTGAGGAGGCTCTTTGACCTGGAGGGTGATCGATCATGGGGTATCACCCCAGGTAGTGGTGCTGATGATACACTACCATCTCCGGATGCAGGTATAAAAATTAATTAATAATTTAATATATTTTATAAATTTTTAGTTATCTAGCTCATAGTGTTCATTTGTTGCAGATGCGGGTTATTCATCACTCGGCCCCTCTGATGCAGCACCAGAACCATCACCCGACGCATGTATTCAATATTTAATAATTGATAATGATCAATTAAAATTTCACATTAATGATTCTCCTTTCTTATGTAGGTGCTTCTTAGACCTCGACATATCCATCATATACATTCCATACTGACTTGCGGCCGAAGACACATGACTATCTCAGTTTACCCTTACCTCTGGACTCTCATAAGTCTAAGGCTGACTCAAGGAAGTACCACCCACGTGCTGCGAGAAAGTTTGAGGAAATGCTTCCTATGTTGGAGACTAGGAAAGCTAATGCACTCGCATCAAAAGAAAGAGAGATAACGAATGGTAAATTGTATAAATACTTTTAATTTTCAAATTTATATATTATATGATATGTTATCATGTTATTATTGTAGGCGCTAAGCGAGATCGCGTTGAGAATAGATGCGGCGGAGGTAAGCCTGAATCTAAACAACCGTCAAGAGGAATGAGGGCGATAATTCAGTGGAATAGTTCTAATTTGCCTGTTGGTCCTTGGTCGACCTGATTGAATGCATATATTGTGGTTCTCGTGTGTAGAGCGACTATTATTAACCCTTATTTTCATTTTCAATAATTACCATGGACCGCATACGAGGCGATATGGACTGAGCTTATGGTAAGTGCATATTGTTTTAGATTTTCATTTATTAATAATTAGTAATTGATATTAAATTATCCTTACTAAATGTGTATGTAAATCTACAGGAGTGCTTCTGCCTTGAGGACTTTGAGGGGGCTTGGAATTATGTGTTTAATGTCAAGGTTGAAGCAGTCCTCCAACAATGGAGGCATGAGATCAAACATGAAAGCTATGACAGGTATGAGGAGGACTAGCAAAGGTTTTTAAACCTCGATGACCGAGTTGATGAGATTCATTTCACGACTCTCCTCATGTATTGGGACAGCGATGTCGCCAAGGTTAGTTTCATGAAAATTACTTTATAATTTTAAGATATTATTTCATTGCATATTTATAGATTTTTTTAAAGAATAAATCCACGAAGGGGTCAGAAAATAGAAGAAAGAAGCTGCATGACCACTACTTGGGCTCACACTCCTATGCCAATCTGGAGGATGTTTATTGTTAGGATACGGTATATGTCATTTAAAGCTTTAACAGATCTTAATGCTTAGTATGAATATGAAATCTCATAATTTATAATATGATAGGGAAAATCATCAATGACGATACACTTGAGGGCAAAAGCAGCGTATGATACTTTTCGTGATAAATATAGGGGTGATGAGAAGAAGGAGGATAAGATCAAGGCAAATCTCGAGTTGGTGGTGAGACTTATACATATCTTGAGTAGTATTATTAATTCAATTTTGTTGTTAACATTACGAGGAAATGAGAACATAAATAATATGGTCATTACCATGAATTAACTATAGATTTGTGCTTTAGGAGGGATTTGAGGCTGCATCCAAGGAGGCTGTATCTGTGTACATTTCGCGGGAGGAGGAACAAACCGAATCGAACCCTCACATGCTTTCTGCAGAGGAGAACATCAATCTCACACAGAACTTGATGGGTCATAATAGGTAAAGATGGTAAAAAATCGAATCAATTTGAATACTACATACTATTTATATTTGTTTACCCTTATTGAATTTGAGAGCAAAATTTATTATTTATTTCTCCCTAATAATAGGAGAGGAAGATATCATCTGCATGGTGTCGGAGCTTCACCCGACATAAGCATGAGATCATCCACAACATCCTCCACACCATCTACATCAATGAGAACAACCACAAGCAGTTTTCAGACTATGCCATTTGTCACACGTATCTCTGCGTATCTGATTGACAAAATTGACCCGGAGCTACATATTCAGGTGACTAATGAGATGACTAGAGTTACGCTAACGGCGAACTCGATGGACGATCTTATGGGGTATGTTATACAATATTTACACGGTGTGATTCCTTATAGCACATATGGTGGTATCATACGGATAATTAGCTCGATTGGTGATAATTCCGGCACTAGACAGAGCAGTGCTCAGGTACCTTATTTTTTTTTCTTATATTTATAAATTCATTTTTATTTAATATGTTATCAAACACCACATAATGATTGTTCAATTGAACATTCAGAGTGGAGATATTGGAGGGAGCAACACCCGTTCTCGTAATCGGGATAGAGATACCCCACCGACGATGATGGATGAGGTCTTTTTATTTTTAATGTAATAAATAGTTTTATTTGTTATAACACTACATTTATTTATGTCGTGTATCCTATCTTAGTCATGTGCATTATTAGTATATATGTTGTTGGATGTATTAGACAGAACTGGTTGATGTATATTTTGAAGTGGATGGTTGGATTTGTACAATGTGTTGTATTTGATTATATTAGGTTTTGAATGGAATTGTTATGAATTTTGATTATAATTGGATGGTTGGATGTATTCATGTGTACAGTATTTTCTGGATGTATTCATATATTAATGTAATTGTACAAGAAAGTACAAATTGTAATTAATTTTTTTTACTGGAAAAAATGCAACCTAGACGGAATTCCGTCTAGGTTGAGTCAACCTAGGCGGAATTCCGTCTAGGTTGTAATAATCAACCTAGACGGAATTCCGTCTAGTCTGCCGGACTAGACGGAAGTCCGTCTAGTCCGGCAGACTAAACAAAATTCTTATTTCCGTCTAGATTGATCAACCTAGACGAAATTCCGTCTAGTTTAATTCAATCTAGACGGAAGCAAAATAAACAGACCTAACTAGAAGGAATTCCGTCTAGTTGAACTAACCTAGACGGGATTTGGATCAACCTAGACTGAAATTTTAGTCTAGGTTGCTCGTTTTTCTACTAGTGACTCTCCATATATAGCACCATTTGTGTATTTTCATTCTTCATCTATCATCCAAGTTACCCTAGTACCTCATCTAGGAACCTGTACCTGTGTTAGGCACTTATCGTACCCCTATCCACTCTGCCACTTCCGTACACTCCTTGAATATATGTAAACACTGCTCGTGTTCGTGAAGCAACAAGGTCATGCACATTAGCATTTGTAAGAAAAAGGTGAAATAGATCGATGGCAACTCGATCTGTAGAAACCAGGGGCAGCACCACATTCAACTTATCCTTAGGATTTGGAATTAAATAATTATATAATACATGTTTAATGCACATCATATACTTCTTAGACATATATCTTGCACATCACATCTAATTTTTTCAGACAAGTTAGTTTTAGCCTATACCTAAATGTGAAGTATGATTTTACACTAGTAGAAAAACGCACAAGCTAGACGGAAAAAACCGTCTAGGTTGCTTAGATTTCCATCTAGGTTGATCAATCTAGACAGAAATTCATCTAAAAAATTCCGTCTAAGATATTTTCATCTAGTTTGAAACAAACTAGACAAAATTCTATCTAGGCTGCTCAAACTAGACGGAAAACAATGTAGACGGAAGACGAAAATTAGTCTAGGTAGCAACCTAGACGGAATTTCCGTCTAGGTTGACTTAACCTAGATGGAAATTTCGTCTAGGTTAGTCTTTTTTCCACAATTTTTTTAAAACTTTGATTCTCTGTACATTACATTACATTACATTCACGATATACACATGAATACATAATTCATGTATATTTAATATACACATCCAATCAAATATAATCAATATTCATATCCAATACACACATTCAACAATCCAATCCAAAATACACATCCAACAAATCCAATCCAATATACACATCCACCCATCAAAGCCAATATCCATTTCAGTGAAAACATATATTATCTGAATATGTACAACAGATACACTAGCAATACCAAGTCCATCCATAACATGAGATGAATAACATAGAGTACACAAGATGAATAAAAATAGAGTACTATTACAAATAAAAAAAATCTTTAGTGCATTACAAATAAAAAAATGTTTAAGGAGATGAGAGACGATAAGATCCAAAAACGACAGGCTTGCTATGCGATGGTCTTAGGAAGAGGGTGTGGAAACGAAATGAGGGGGGGGAAGCTAGGGTTTTAGGTTTTTTTTAATTAAGGGGGGTAGGGAGGGAGGGACGAATAGAGGAAGAGAGAGGGGAGAGAGGGCGACATGGAACAGAAGCGGTGCGGCGGGAGAGAGGAGAGAGAGGGCGGTGGGGCGGCGAGGAGAGGGAGAGGAAGAGGAAGAGGAGAGAGAGGGCGGCGAGAGGCGGAGAGAGGGAGAGGGAGGGGAAAGAGAGGGGAGTGGGGAGGCGAGGCGACTGAGGGGGTGGGGGCGTGGAAATCCCCACCGACGCGTGAGCCGCACCATCTTTTCGGGGGGGGGGTTGAGAAGGGTTAGGGTTTAGTCAATCTAGACAAAAATTATAAAAACAAAACCGTCTAGTTTGTCAATCTAGATAGAAATTTTCGTCTAGATTGCCTCAAACTAGGTGGAACAAACTAGACAGAAAATAATTTCATCTAGTTTGTTCATTTTTCTAATGTTAAAGGGTTATTTAAGTATATAGTTCATAAAACAAGCCATTTTCCAATGTATAATCTCGTAATAAAAGAAACATAAAATTTTTATCAGAATTTTAGTTCTCATAAAATGTGAAATGAAAACATTAAGACAAAGAAGCAGTAGGTTAAAATGAACATAATTTTAAGCTGTGGGACCAAAATTGGATATGAGGACTATAAGGATTAGTTATTGAAAGAATTTTTTAAAGGTTATTTTCTTATCCTTCAAATGGGCTCCCCCTCCCCATATAGCAGAATTAGTGATTTTCAATCTACACAACAGACCTTATTGTTATCTTCTAATGTAGGCCATCTTATTATTCGTCTCTTCTTTTTTTGGTCAATGAAAAAGACTTTAATCATTTACCAAATGTGAAAGATTATGTACATCACGTTTCTCAAAAATTGAGAAAACAACCTGAAAACAAGTCAGGAAGTGCACCTAATAGCTATACATGTTTTACAATGAAAGAATCCAAGCTTCATTCTCAGCTTCTATTGGAGAATTGAGACTTATTGTCAGCATATCAACTTTGAGTTTTTTTCCAAATACTCCACAGTCTTGTATTTCTGCTGGAAAATCCTAATATTCCGCTCATTCCATAGGTAGTAGATAGTAGCCAATAGTGTGAACCTCTTAATTTTTTGTTTAAAACCTTTCCCTCTTAGTCTTGTACGATACCAGTCCAAGAGAGAATCCCAACTACACGTCTTCCAAGTAATTTGAAGCCAATCCATGATACAATTCCACACATCCCTTGAAATGTGCACTCAAAGAACAGGTGGTTTTGGCTCTATAAACATGCACCAGAGCATACGCTGCATTGATTTGCACTAACTACCCCTCTCCTTAACAACGTGTCCTAAGTTAGCAACCTATTATTTACAGGCAGGCAGTAGATGAACGTGTGCTTAGGGTAGCACAACCCCCCAGACCATGTTGTACCACGATACTATGTTTGATGTAGGGGAGAGAGCATGATATATCGCAGCTACTTTGATTTTTGAGTTGTTAGAACATGAGCTAATCAAATGCTTTAGATTATCAACACCACCACTGAATTCCAAAGCTTTGTCTCTAACTTTTAATATCTATTTCCACATCCATGAATCCCCCTTCTTTGCTTTCACAAGCCAGACATTTCTATACTTTAGATATGTACCATGGATCCATTTTATCCATAAGCACTCCTTATTAGTATGAATGTGTCAGAGTAGCTTCAGGGCAGAAGCTATGTTCCAAATGGAAGCTGAAAATATTCTCAATCCTCCTTGTTTCCTACCTAGGCACACTCTCTCCCATGAAACCAGAGGAGTTGCTTTGACAGTTTGATCATTATTCCCCCACAAAAAATTCCTGCACAACCCATCAAATTTTTGAAGAACCCTTGCACGCAAGTTATAATTGGATGTCCAGAATACTTGAATTCCAAAAATGGTGCTTTTGATTATTTGTAACCTCCTTGCATTATTATTCGTCTCTTCGCCTACACCAGTAGTTCTACATAGCTTGGCTCTCTATAAATACAGTCAAGGAAGAACAACGGTAGAATGAGATCGAGGCTGTATTAACCTTTACATGATTAAATTACATTAAATTCATTGCATTCTTGAAGACCAAAATTCCATAGATGCTAAATCTATGCCAAATAAGACATTTGAAAGCATCTAAGATATTTCAAAGCATTCTCCAATGATTATTACACCAACAAAAGAAAGAAAAATGGAGAATCTATTAACATCTTACATCACTAATTACTTTTAGCTACATACCATTCCCGGAGAGTAATCATTTCCAGGATAGAAAGCACAATAAATTCAAGTAGGATTCACCATGAGAGAAGGGCAAAAGAGCGAAGTAGAAGTCCCTTGTGCTTGCAATGGAACCACCAAAATATTTATTAAAAACATGAATTTGCATATTGATCAGTGAACGCAGCCAAGCTAAAAAAAACCCAAAATCAAATTATGAAAATATGACAAGTCTATACAACAATAATATCGCTAGGAGTGATGACTTGCCTAAATTTATTCACACGCGGATCCTTCTCTTGGACCAATTAAAATTTTAAGACAATCACTAAATGAAATGTTAATTTGTCTCAAGAGAGATTAAGCAGCTCTATATTGTTCTGGTTCTTACTTAAAATAGTAACAATATTAAAGGAGGTTTTTCGGGTCAATCAAAGTAACATAGTTTGGGAAAAAAATCTTGATTTATTTTTAAAATGTCGGTCGTATCTTATTGGATTTAAGAATGTGGACCAAGTGGTACTACTGACATTCGCTATAATGACTGTTGCACGCTGAAATTTTCCAAAAATAGACCAGAATAGAAAGAAGATTTGAGGTTTTTGAATAGAAAATTTGATTTATAGTGTTATATTTGGGGTGAAATAAAAATAATAAATTGGTAAAAAGATTAAGATCTAACTTATGCCATGAACTGCGAATAATTCTAATCTTAAATTGCTGAGATCGCTAAAACTCTCAAGACCCGTACCCATAACAACGGTCGCAACCAAAATAGACATCAATATATTTTTGACGCTGAGCCCGTAATATTATTATTTAACAAATATTATATTAAATTATAAGTGGAAATTCATGATTTCAATAGGATCTAGATTGTTACTTCAAATAGTTATTTTGTGCCCGGAAAGAAATAAGCACGGTATTACGTCATGATTTTATAATAGCATAGAAAATCTGAGAGCATAGATCAATAGAGATTGATTTTATTATGTTAATATCCCAATCAAGCTCCTCTCATTTTCCCCTCTCACAACCTACAATACCACAAAAGAATTAATTTTTAGGCCTCTTAATAGGTCGAAACTTAAACTTCTCTCCCAAAATAGAAATTTTAGTGATTCTTCAGATGAGCTTAAAAAATTAACTGAACATAACAAAAATTAACCCCTTTTAACAATCTAAGGACAAGAGTAACTAAGCCTAACGGAAGAACAGTTCTTGTAGCTGATCGCAACATTTGGTATAATGGATTGTGATGTCCTTAGTTGATTAACATGCAAAAGAAAATTTAAATCTTTAAAAGAGGGAGCAAAGTGAGACCTATGATGGGTTTCATTGCAGCACAATGGGGCTTCCATCTCACTCTTTGCGCTCCCTCGCGATGAATCCTACCAACTTCTTCTTCTTCTCTTTTTTTTTCTATTTTTGGGAAGAAAAAATAGAGTTTTATAAAATGGGCGATAGGAGCAATGCATGAGCGAAATTACACAAATACCCCCATGTGAAGTTGTTTACGAGTGAAACGTGACAGACGATAAGAAAACGTATTTAGAATCTTAGACGCCGACTTTACATTTAATACCTTAACGCATTGTTTGATACGTGAGAATAAAGTCACGTGAGAATGAAATGAATGTAGGAATGGAATAAAATTTATGCGGGAATGGAATGCTCATTCTCATTCTTATATTTGGGTGAAATTAGAGAATTAAGTAAGAATATCTTTAAGAAGGGTATATATTAAATTTATTTTATTATTTTTATTCTCACTTAAGTAGGAATAGCTATTTCTTAAGAAGTCATTTGGAATAAAAATTCTCATATTAAATGGGAATGACATTTTTAGCATCAAAAAATACATCATGTTTGATAAGCATGAATGAGAAGTAGGGATTGCACTCTATTCTCACTCATTCTCACGTACCAAACGTGGCGTTACAAGTGTGTTTCTTTACAAAGTTCATGAGGTAAAAGATGACAAAAGAACAACTCTTAAATAGAGGTCGCATAAAATCGAATTACCTAATTAACCTTGTCTAGATTTGAAGTTTAATATCTTAAAGTTATCCTTGCAAATAACACACGATGCAGAGAGTAAAAAATACTTCAAGAGGCGAATGGTCCATTTCTACTTTCATTTGAGTTATTCAAATGCACCTTCATTTGAATATTTGTACATGCGTTACATTCAATGAGTGTTTACTATTTCTTGAAATTTACTCCAGAAAATAGCACGCAGCATATAAAGAGCTGCAATGGGTCAAGAGGAGAATAGTCTCTATCTAACAATTCATTTGAGTTGTTTTGTGTATGCTACTCTTAATTTGTCTTTACGTTTCTTGATATTTGGTACGTTAAAGCTACCCCCACTAAATAACACGTGACATAGAAAGACCTACAACACCCCAGGAGAGCCGCTTTTGTCTTGTTTTAAAAACACTTTCATTTACGTTACTTTTAAAGTTTTTTTTTTTTCCTTTTGAGAGCTCTTTCATGTTCGCTACTTTTCATGTTTCCTTCTTTTGAATTCTCTTCGATATACTAACTTTTCAAGGTAATGATAATTGCACTAAAAGGGGTTGTTTGGTTGCATACTTTTTGAGAAAACTTTTCTTAAAATATCTGACAATGACAATTTTATAATTAAAATTTTTTCATAGATTTCTGTAAATTGTGTTTGGTTCAAAAAAAAATTTATAGAAATATTTTCTATAAAATATCAAAAACTACCAAATTTTATAAAAAGCAATTTCCTCTCAAAATGAGAGGAAATCAACAGGAAATCTAAGACATTCCTTATTTAATCAACAAAACCCACCCCATACCCATTTTCTATAAAGTTATGAGTCATTTTCTTGTTTTGAACCAAACAAGCAAAGTATAAAAAATAAGAAAAATGGTACTTTTTGACTTCTCAAAACTTTCCTATAAATTTTTTAAGAAATACAAGGAAATCATATTTTGGGTGAAAAACATTTCCTATAATTTCTAGAAATTGAACCAAACACCTCCTAAGGCTACGAGTTGTCCACTTTGAGTATTACTGTACTCTTTCCAAGGAAGGATTAATTTCCTATGTCCAGCATTTCATTGCTAATCAATATATCTGTCCTTTCTAATTCTATGATCTCTTCACTATATTTATTTAATGTCTAATATTCTTCCTATTATATGTTATTTATGCCATGTTATTTTAGTAAAAATACAAGGGCAACAAAAAGAATAAAAGTTTCATGATGAGTTATATTGTTATTTAATATATATATATA